>JAVJIF010009095.1:0-197680 GCA_038442645.1 Agave tequilana | reverse complement strand
AGTGACCGTTTGCATCATATACACATACTTGTTTAAAAGATCATTAGATTAGTATTAACACCTATTCACCCCCCCTCTAGGTGTTTTTTCAAATGGATCAAACGCTAACACACGAATATGTTTTAGGTTCGAGCACACAGCTCTACGTTCCCGCCTTCACAGAGAAGGATTTTCCACTAACTTGTCCACACAGGACTCCCACACACAAGGAACCTCCACTGAGGATTTGGGCAATTACAATATGGAGTACACAACTCCTCTCTCAACCATAACAACCTCTACACTTAGAGGCTAGGCACAACCAACACAAAAAACCACCTCACACAAGAGGGGTAGGCACTTAGCCAATACAAATCAATCAACCTCTCACTAAGGGGATAGGGCACAAAGCCATCACTCCAAATCAACCTCTACACACAAGGGATAACACAAAGTAGGAGGTTTTACAACTTGGTGGTTTTCACAACCACAACTAATTTTTCTCACAAAATAAAGATCTTATAGATAGGATAGCAAGATAGGCTCAAGTGTGAAAAAAAAAGAGTTTGGAAATCAAAAACTCAAAGAAACCTCTAGTGAAAAAACTCTAGATAGAATATAAAATGAAGATCAAACCAATTCCCAAAGAATTTTTCTTTTCAATGATTTTCCAATCCCTTTTAAAAACAAAATAAAAATGAAATCCTTAAAGCTCTAAAACTCTTTTTGAAACTTGAAATAAAACAATTGAATAGGAGAAATTTTACTCTTGAAAGTTCTTACTAAAACACTTTTGAAATGGGGTATGTATAATCTCCCAAAAGAATCTTGCTGTTGGCAGCAGACAGGTCAAAATTGACTTTCCGGTCGATCGGCCAACGATCAAAAAAGTGACTTTTGAGCCTGCTGGTCGAACCACCTGGGCGACCGTGCCAATTCCAGAGAGCACTTGCTCTCTGGCCGTTCGATCGCTTGGTCGACCGTGCCAAGCCTCACGGTCGACCGCCCCCACCCGAGAGTGGGGCACTTTCAGTTGGTCGACCGCTCGTTCAACCGGCCAATTGATATGGCCTTGTGCACGTTTATGTGCACATCCGGTCGGCCGTTTCCGGTCGACCGCCAGAGCCTAGCAGACAGAAATTCAGGACTTGAAAACTGGGTTTTTATTTACCAATAAATCTCATAAATCTCTAAAAATCCACAAAAATAATTTCTTATATTCTCTTTGAAATACAAACTTGTTTGAGTAAAAATCAAATCAAGTTAAAACATTTTGAACTCTTTTTGTGTAATGAAAATTTTTTCGCAAACCAAATTCCGTATTTTCCAAAAGTAGGATTTTTGAAATGAAATCGTTTTGTTCAAACTCATCCAAATACAAAACATGATATGAAACAACTTTTGAGGCATATAGTATAGGATATAATCCAACATACATATAAAGATATATATCATGTTTTTGACACAATAAATCCAAAAATAAGTTTTATTAAAATACAAAACTCCAAACTCATGAAATAGACGATCAAACTAAGTTTGTTTATATAGTTTGAAGTATACATGTATATATAACAAATCTAATATACATAAATCAGTAAACTTGTTTTGATATAATTCTATTCATGAAAACCAAGATCGGTTAAACTAAAAATCGAAAACCAAAACATGAAACTTTAAACAAGTGTGTATGTTGTGAATTGAGCGTATCACACTATCTAATCTTTAACAATGGATCTAAACTATAAACTAAACACTGTACCGAAGTCTTCTTGTAAGCGCCGTCTCCAGTCGACTCAATCCAAACGGGATCCACCGAGCTAGACGACTCCAACGAGTGCTAGATATGACTTTGACGCTCAGGCTCTTGAATCACCTGTAAAAAGCTCCAAAACACCTTTGTTGATGCTAATCATCTATGATTGGTCGCTAATGTTGCATATTTAATATCATATGTCCATCTTAATTTAGAATAAAAGCCTATATTGTCCTAATTAATTGCTTAATTTATTTGCAGGCCCAATCTTTAAGGAGTTGAAGAGAATGACCCAAAGCCCACAAAATTCTGAATTAATCAGAATTAATTATTCGCACTCACTAAATCGGGCAAAATCAAGAGGTTGAAACCGGTTGAGAAGAATCCTCTCAGAATCGATCGGTTAAAGCCAAGATCCAAGGCCATTTCGTCAGAATCCGGACTCAAACTGACAAACCAACTCCAGATAAAGTCAGAGGGCGAACCAAGCTGACCCACAACAGGGTGTGGCCACCTGGCCACACCCTGGCCGCGGAACGCGGCAATAGCCGCGTTTCCGCGGCAATCTTGGTAGTTAGGGGGTGCGTTTGCTCCCCCCGACCTCCCCGGGATCCTGGTTGTTGGGGTTTTTGGCCTATAAAGGGCATTCTCTGTACTGAAATGGACGCCAATGCAGAGTTAGGATTTTAGACTAGTTTTTTCCATTTTGTAGTTTAGTTTTTACTTTTATGTAACTTATATGTAGCTTAGGGTAGAAGAAGATTCATGTAAGTAAGAGAGAGAGGCTGATGTTGAGAGTGACACCGACGATGTACCCTCCTCCTTTCTTCCATTGTCTCTGCAATTAATAAAGGTAAAAGTTCTTTTTTGTGTTTGTATTTTCTTTTATTTCGTCTTCCTCTTCTACTTTACCTTGGTTGTTGTTGTTTGAGTGTACAAGTGAATTCAAAGCAGTATAACTAAGCTACGTGAGAGCCAGCGATAGTTCATGAAGACGTTCTTCTCTTCCAAGATCCATAGACTTCGTTCTTGCTAGGCCTGACGATATAATGTGCACGGGGACTGAGCTCGAGTTTATGATTTATGCGTTGAACGCCTCCGAAGCAAAAAGGTAGAACTTGCAAAAAGGTTTCAAAGTAAGTAATCAATCAACCTAGGTAAGTATTTCTTCACTTTTCTTTCTTTCTTTTCTTTTACTTCTTTAGTATAGATCACCCCCTCCTCCAACTCTTTCTTCTCCACTTCATTGTACATAGTCGCTTTCATCGTTTTCTGATTTTCCCACCTTCTTCATCTTTCATTTTCTTCTAACATAACATAATTTTTTTTTCCTTTTTTATTAACTTAAAAACAGAGAAGAACTCTCGTTTGGTTTTTATAACGATTTCAATAAAACTGTAAAGCTTCCATCGCAAACGTCTCCTGTGGATCACGACCCGCATAGCCACTGCTATAGCGGAAGAATTGAGCACTTGCACATTTCTTTCTTAAGTTCTCTAATTTCGTATTTTGTGTGCAGGAATAGCCTCAATCAAATTTTGGCGCCGTTGCCGGGGGGTAAAACGGTTTTTATTGAAATCTGAATTTTTATTGAAAATTTTTTAGAACTAAACGAATTTTCTTCTCTGTTGCAGGTTACAGGGCAAGCAAGCGGGGAAATAAGTTTGCAGTGACATACAAGTGGTATTGGGCCTCTGCTCTAGAAAGCAGAGACCCATTGCCCTCTGATTGTCGCGTTTTCCACGGCAAAAGCCGCGGATCCGCGGCAATAAAGAGCTGACTACTAACAGATTTTGCAGGGCTGCTAGCTTTGCAAATTCTAGTTTGCTGCAAATTATTTATTTCTTATATGCCATCACAAAAACCTGCTAATAATCAACAGTAAAAGTTTGTTGCAAAAGTTAAAAATTGATTAGACGTTTGCATTTTAGGCACGTGTCTTTACAATTCATCTACTTTTACCGTTGAAAGAGTGCTGGAGCAAGGTACGTATGCATTGCATTTAGCATAGGACTCACCTTCTTGGTTGATTTATATCGTTTTGAGTGAATCTTACATATCCTGTACACTTGCACAATTGATCTTAAGGGCACTAACCCATTACCAAGATAAGGTGGGGATTTGATCACCCTTCCTTAGCCCAAAAATCACATTCCAAGCACTCACTAACCCAAGCCTAACTTAAAATGAGTAGACGTTGGCCCTAGGGACATCTCGGACTCATTAGGAGATTATCCTAAGAGGAAAAAATGTTGGAATCTAACTCCTGGCAAAATCAGTGTCTAGGAAAGAGATTGAGGGCCGAAAGCCCGAAGGTTGGTGGTTATTTAATTAAGGAACGTCTTTGACGGAAACCTCCCACCAACCTTGCCCTGACCTGGCTGATTAGCTTGTGTTTAAAATCTACATTAGACCTCCCGTGGACAGTCTACCATTTAGGAGTCATCTAGGTCCTAATCTAACCCTAACTTAGGCTAGATTTTTCCTTTTTGTTTGTTATTTGTTTTGTTTTTCTTTGTTTGTATCTATTGTGTGATATGGACTATAATAATAATTTTTTTCAACTACAATAATAATCCATATTACACACCACTTCATTTTCGATATTACCAACCCGGCATATCATAACTTTGACCAACCTAGTGTGCCGGATTGGTCTTATCCGAATCAATATGACCCATACCCCCCATCTAATAACTATAATTTCCATATGATTTCAACTCTTCACCGAGTCAGTGGGGATTCACCTCCCCGAAGCATAATTTCCAACCACCTTGTCCTTCTTCTCCACCTACCACAATATCCACAAGAGTCATACTCAGTTCCACCAGTCCAAAATAGGAAACTATCAATTTTGGAAAGGAGTATGCGTGAGTCCAAACAACAATCACAAAATCTGATGGACTCACAATTCCACTACCACTTCCAAGACAACTCTTCATCTTTTCATCAAAACAATGAATCCATCAATTATGAAAAGATGCTTGAAGCCATGACTCATGCTCAAAATGCTAGAAATCGTGACATAGATATGATGGTCGAATCTCTACGTTCCCACCGTCCTGCTGTCACTAACCATTCTGTTAGAGCCGAAGAGTCATATAGTCTTGAAAATCAAGATTCCATTTCAGAACAACCACTTGAACTTGCCCAAACTCCAAATTTTGAAAAAGATATTGACAGTTTAGCAAGTTTTCCTTTTCCTGAAATAGAACTTGAAAATGAATATGATCCTGAACCCAACTTAGTGATTCAATTCTACTTCCTCGTTCAATTATGACTCCAGTATCTTCACCTGATTTTCATCTTTTTCCTGAGTCAACGTTGGATCCTGTGCCTATTCAAAATGAAATTGAATCACCCATTCTTGAGGATCATATTGAACTTGACCAATTATACAATTTTGAAAATCCTATTGACAAATTGGCAAGTTCTCAATTTTTTGATATTGAACTCAATGAGATATGTGACCTAGATTCTCAAATCTGTGATCCAGTTCAACTTTCTGATCACTACTGACTCCTGTTGTGTTACCAAACTTGAGTAATATTTTAGAGTCAGTTTTGATTCCTCCACCTATCATTCCAAACTGGAATCACCCACATTAAGTCACATTCCATTGTTAGAAAATACATATGGACTTAGTTTCAACTTCTTGACTTGGGACCCAATTTCTGAACCAGTTTCGACTCTTGAACCTTTACTTGACTTAAGTTCCCTTCCTGAGTCGGTAATAGTTCCCTGCACTTCCTGAGTCCAAGTCAATCTTCTATCATTTCATACTCCTTTATGGGACGAGGTGGTTGACAAATTTGACTCCGAAATCAATTATGGAATATGGAAATTAGATGGGGTTAAATTTTAATAAAGATCCTTTATGGATACATCTTTTTAATGGGTTATATTAAAGATATTTCTGGTGGCTCCTCCGAGACCCAAGAAAAGTTGATTGGGCCGCGTTTCGTGGACCAATCAGACCACCACCGGAAACCACCACCTTAAGGTACCTCTTCCTTCCCCTTCTTCTTTTTCATGCATCTATGCATTATTCATACATTGAGGAAAATGCATGAGATAGGTGTGGGGGAGGGTCTAACATAACTTTTCTTTTTCTTTAAAAAAATAAAAAATATATAACATTTTTCTTTACTTTTAAAAACTTTTTGAAAAATAGAAACAATATTTTTGACTTATTTTTGTAAGAAATTAAGTTAATTTTAAGGAATAGGAAAATCCAAGTTAGGATTTCTTATACTTGGTCAAAATAAGATTATTTGTTTTGATTTTTTAGAGTTAGGAAGATAATTTGTCAAAGTAATTTAGACTTGATCTTTACCTTGATGAAGTATACAACCTCATACACTTACACACTGAGGGTTCAAAAACAAAGATTCTTATGCCTTATATATATATATTATTATATATATATATATATAAAAGAAAGAAATAAACAAATCTAATTATTGATTAGCTAGGTGCTTTGGCCTAAGCAAGCCTTAGTATTTACGCGAAAGATGATTAGATAAGTTTGAAAAAAAAAGAAAAAAAAATCCTCTGATTAAGCTGGGTATTTGTGCCTAATAAAGCATAAGTTTTCACGCCTAAAAGAGGTTCATATAATAAAATCCTTAGTTTTGTGGCCTTGTCTGCTCGAGTCCTTAAGTCCCTAGGGGTGTTTTTCTCACTCGGTGCCCTAAGACCGTCTGGTTTGGGAGTCATCGATTAAAGGCTCGTTACATGGGCAGATTAGAAAGCTAATAGAATTAAGGAATAATACCACCAAATATATATATTATATATATATATATATATAATATATATATATATATATATAAGGCATAAGAGTTAGAGTTAATGAACCCTTAGTCAAAACTTTCACAGTCACAGGTGCATATGACTTAGGGTAAAGTAATAGACTAGATGAGAAGTACAATTTGACTATTTACTTTGATTGATAACAAATTTTTGAGTAGAGACTAAGTTTAGGAATGAAAATTCGGTTTTCCTATAACTTTATAGATTGCTTAGATCTTACAATCATATTTCAAATATTTTTCTTTCTTTTTTAAATGCTTTTCGAAAATACTAACTCTTTATTTCCCTTTCGTTATGGATTTTGTGGGTGCAATCCGCTGAAAACCTCACGAGACAAAACTCGTCCTCTAGGGGAAACCTAGAGGTTTAACGGCTTGTTGCACATGCTCAGTGCAATCGCGTGACCTGCGAAAGTGTCTAATAATCTCTAGTATAGTTTTAGTTGTTTTTCTCGAGGACGAGCAAAAGATAGGTATGGGGGTGTGATTGGTCGCTAATGTTGCATATTTAATATCATATGTCCATACTTATTTTAGAATAAAAGCCTGCATTGTCCTAATTAATTGCTTAATTATTTGCAGGCCCAATCTTTAAGGAGTTGAAGAGAAATGAGCCCAAAGCCCCACCAAAATTCTGAATTAATCAGAATTAATTCGCACTCACTAAATCAGGGCAAATCAAGAGGTTGAAACCGGTTGAGAAGAATCCTCTAAAAATCGATCGGTTAAAGCCAAGAATCCAAGGCCATTTCGTCAGAATCCGGGACTCAAACTGACAAACCAACTCCAGATAAAGTCAGAGGGCGAAACCAAGCTGACCCACCAACAGGGTGTGGCCACCTGGCCACACCCTGGCCGCGGAAACGCGGCAATAGCCGCGTTTTCGCGGCAATCTTGGGGCGTTAGGGGGAGCGTTTGCTCCCCCGACCTCCCGGGATCCTGGTTGTTTGGGTTTTTGGCCTATAAAAGGGCATTCTCTGTACTGAAATTGGACGCCAATGCAGAGTTAGGATTTTAGACTAGTTTTTTCATTTTGTAGTTTAGTTTTTTACTTTTATGTAACTTGTATGTAGCTTAGGGTAGAAGAAGATTCATGTAAGTAAGAGAGAGAGGCTGATGTTGAGAGTGACACCGACGATGTACCCTCCTCCTTTCTTCCATTGTCTCTGCAATTAATAAAGGTAAAAGTTCTTTTTGTGTTTGTATTTTCTTTTGTTTCGTCTTCCTCTTCTACTTTACCTTGGTTGTTGTTGTTGAGTGTACAAGTGAATTCCAAAGTAAGTATAACTAAGCTACGTGAGAGCCAGCGATAGTTCATGAAGACGTTCTCCTCTTCCAAGATCCGCATCACTTCGTTCTTGCTAGGCCTGATGATATAATGTGCACGGGGACTGAGCTCGAGTTTATGATCTATGCGTTGAACGCCTCCGAAGCAAAAAGGTAGAACTTGCAAAAAGGTTTCCAAGTAAGTCATCAATCAACCTAGGTAAGTATTTATTCACTTTTCTTTCTTTCTTTTCTTTTACTTCTTTAGTATAGATCACCACCTCCTCCAACTCTTTCTTCTCCACTTCATTGTACATAGTCGCTTTTTCATCGTTTTCTGATTTTTCACCTTCTTCATCTTTCATTTTCTTCTAACATAACATAATTCTTTTTTTTCTTTTTTTTTAACTTAAAATAGAGAAGAACTCTCGTTTGGTTTTTTTTACGATTTCAATAAAACTGTAAAGCTTCCATCGCAAACCCTCCTTGTGGATCACGACCCGCATAGCCACTTGCTATAGCGGAAGAATTGAGCACTTGCACATTTCCTTTCTTAAGTTCTCTAATTTCGTATTTTGTGTGTGCAGGAATAGCCTCAATCAATCTACTAATATCTTGGTTAAGTATCTGAAACTAAACATCACAAGATTATTAATAACTATAACTACATGAGTTAATCATCATCAAAACTAGAGTGGAAGGCCTCTGGGTCAACAATCTCCCCCTTTTTGATGATGACAAAACTCATAGAGTTATGTATGCATGGATTAAAGTTAAGCTTCAAAGAATCTCCCCCTTAATTCATGCATAGCAATAAACAATAAATATATACAATGAATACTAAACATGAATATGCATCAACATGCATAAAACAATGAAATGAACATGCTCTTGATACCAAACATGAAATAAACATGCTCTTGATACCAAACTTTTAAAATAAATTCATTTTCCTTTTTAAAATAAACATGTTCTTAATCAATTGCTGATTGATGCTAAACCTGCACACAAAATACGGAATTAAAGAACTTAGAATGAAGATGTGCAAGTGCTCAATCTTTCGCTATAGCAAGTGCTATGCGGGTCGTGATCCACAAAGAGCGTTTTGCGATAGAAGCTTTTACGTTCTTTTATTGAAATCCTTAAGAAAACAAAACGATAGTTCTTCTCTGTTTTTAAAGTTAAGAAAAAGAACAAGAGTTAATAATTAAAGTTAGAAGAATATGAAAGATGAAGAAGGTGGAAATCAGAAAACAATAAAAGCGACTATGTACAAATGGAGTGAGTGGAGAAGAAAGAGTTGGAAGAGGTGGTGATTTAATTTACAGAAATGAAAGAAAGGAAAGAAAAGGAAGGAATACTTACCTAGGTTGAGTGATGACTTACCTGGAAACCGTTTGCATGTTTTACCTTTGCTTCGGAGGCGTTCAACGCATAGATCATAAGCTCGAGCTCAGTCCCCGTGCACATTATATCGTCAAGCATATCAAGAACGAAGTGATGCGGAGCTTGGAAGAGGAGAACGTCTTCATGAACTATCGCTGGCTCTCACGTAGCTTAGTTATACTTGCTTTGGAATTCACTTGTAGACTTAACAAATACAACCAAGGTAAAGTAGAAAGAGGAAGAGGAAAGCACAACAAAAAAGGAAGTAAAGAAACGAACATAAATAAAAGTTTACCTTTATTGCTTGAGACAATGAAAGAAAGGAGGAGGGTACATCGGTGTCACTCTCAACATATGCCCTCTCTCTTACTTACATGAATCATCATATAACCTAAGCTACATACAAGTTACATAAAAAGAAATGAAAAACCTAAACACAAAATGGAAAACTAGTCTAAAATCCTAACTCTGCATTGGCGTCCCCTTTTCAGCGTAGATACTGGCCTTTTATAGGCATAACCCATCTATAGATCCCGGGAGGTCGGGGGAGCAAACGCTCCCCCTAACTCCCCAACAAAGCCGCGAAAACGCGGCTTGGGCCACGTTTCCGCAGCCAGGGTGTGGCCAAATGGCCACACCCTGTTGGTGGGTCATCCTGGGAGTTTCTTCTAGCTTTATCCTTTATTGGTTTCTTCGTTTGAGCCCCGGATCTGACGAAATGACCTTGGATTCCTGGCTTTAAACGATCGATTTTGAGAGGATTCTTCTCAACCGGTTTCACCTCTTGATTTTGCCCTGATTTAGTGTGTGCGAATTAATTCTGATTTAATTCAGAATCTGGTGGGCTTTTGAGCTTATTTCTCTCATCTTCTTAAGGATTGGGCCTGCAAATAAATCAAACAATTAATTAGGACAATGCACGCTTTTATTCTATAATAAGTATGGACATATGATATTAAATATGCAACATTAGCGACCAATCACACCCCCATACCTATCTTTTGCTCGTCCTCGAGCAAAACAACTAAACTATACTAAGGATTATTAGACCACTTTCGCAGGTCCGCGATTGCACTGAGCATGTGCACAAGCTGTTAAACCTCTAGGTTTTCCCTAGAGGACGAGTTTTTTCTCGTGAGGGTTTTTCAGCGGATTGCACCCACAAAATCCATAAAGAAAGGGAAATAAAGAGTTAGTATTTTCGAAAAATATTTTGAAAGAGAAAAATATTTGAAATATTATTGTAAGATCTAAGCAATCTATAAGTTCTAGGAAAACCGAATTTTTCATTCCTAAACTTAGTCTCTATTCAAAAATTTGTTATCAATCAAAGTAAGGAGTCAAATTGTACTTCTCATCTAATCTATTACTTTACCCTAAGTCATATGCACCTTGTGAATGTGAAAATTTTGACTAAGGGTTCATTAACTCTAACTCTTTATGCCTTATTTATTTATATATACTTTTTTTTTGGTATTATTCCTTAGTTCTATTAGGCTGTCTAATCTGTCCATGTAACGAGCCTCTAATCGATGACTCCCAACCAAACGGTCTTAGGGCACCAGGTGAGAAAACACCCCCATGGACTTAAGGACTCGAGCAAACAAGGCCCACAACTAAGGATTTTATTATATGAACCTCTTTTAGGCGTGAATACTGATGCTTTATTAGGCACAATTCCCAGCTTAATCAGAGGATTTTTCTTTTCAAACTTATCTAATCATCTTTCGCATAAATACTAAGGTTTGCTTAGGCCAAAGCACCTAGCTAGTCAATAATTAGATTTGTTTGTATATATATATATAATTTTTTTATAACTTATCTAATCATCTTTCGCATAAATACTAAGGCTTGCTTAGGCCAAAGCACCTAGCTAATCAATAATTAGACTTGTTTTTTTTCTTTTTTTTATAAGGCATAAGAATCTTTGTTTTTGAACCCTAAGTGCGTAAGTGTATGAAGTGTGCATATTTCATCAAGGTAAAGATCAAGACCAAATTACTTTGACAAATTATCTTCCTAACTCTAAAAATCAACAAATAATCTTATTTTGACCAAGTATAAGAAATCCTAATTTGGATTTCTTATTCCTTAAAATTAACTTAATTTCTTACAAAAATAAGTCAAAATATTGTTTCTATTTTTCAAAAAGTTTTTAAAAGTAAAGAAAAATGTTAATAATTTTTTTTATTTATTTTTTTTACAAAAAGAAAGTTATGTTAGACCCTCCCCCACACCTATCTCATGCATTGTCCTCAATGTATGAATTAATGCATAGATGCATGAAAAGAAGAAAGGGAAGGAAAATGTTACCTTATGGTGGTGGTTCCGGTGGTGGTCTGATTGTCCACGAAGCGCGGCCCAATCAACTTTTCTTGGTCTCGAAGGAACCCACCAGAAGTTCTCTAATATAACCCACTAAAAAGATTTGTCCATAAAGGATTTTTATTAAGTATTTTGGCCCCATCTAATTTCTATATTCCATAACTAATTTCGGAGTCAAATTTTGTCAACCACCTCGTCCCAGAATGGAGTATGAAATAATAGACGGTTGACTTGGACTCAGGAAGGACAGGAATAATACCGACTCAGGAAGGTGACTTAAGTCAAGTAAAGGTTCAGAGTTGAAATAGGTTCAGGAGTGGGTCCAAGTCAAGAAGTTGAAACTCAAGTCCACATGTATTTTCTAACAATGGGATGTGACCTAATTTGGGTGATTCCAGTTCAGGAATGATAGGTGGAGGAATCAAAACTGACTCTAAATATTAATCTCAAGTTTGGTAACACAACCAGGAGTCAATATTGATTCAGAAAGTTGAACTGGGTCACAGATATGAGAATCTAGGTCACATATCTCATTGAGTTCAATATTAAAAATTGAGAACTTGCCAATTTGTCAATAGGACTTTCAAAATTGTATAATTGGTCAAGTTCAATATGATCCTCAAAGATGGGTGATTCAATTTCATTATGAATTGGTACAGGATCCAATGTTGACTCCGGAAAAAGATTGAAGTCAGGTGAAGATATCGGAGTCATTATTGAATCAGGAAGTAAAATTGAATCACTAAGTTCTAGTTCATGATCATATCATCTTCAAGTTCTATTTCAGGCAAGGGATAACTTGCCAACTATCAATTTTATTTGAAGTTTGGGCAAGTTCAAAAGGTTGTTCTGAAATGGAATCTTGATTTCCAAAACTACATGACTCTTCGGCTCTAACAGAATGGTTGGTGACATCAGAACTGGTCAAACGGTGAGAACGTAGAGATTCGACCATCATATCTATGTCACGATTTCTAGCATTTTGAGCATGAGTCATGACTTCAAGCATCTTTTCATAATTGATGGTTCATTGTTTTGATGAAAAGATGAAGAGTTGTCTTGGAAGTGGTAGTGAAATTGTGAGTCCATCAGATTTTGGGATTTGTGTTTGGACTCACGCATACTTATTTCCAAAATTGATGGTTTCTTATTTTGGACGGGTGGAACTGAGTATGAATCTTGAAAATATTGTGGACTAGGTGGAGAAGGAGGACAAGGTGGTTGAAATTATGCTCGGGGGAGGTGAATCCCCACTGACTCGGTGAAGAGTTGAAATCATTATGGAAATTATAGTTATTAGAATGGGGTATGGGTTATATTGATTCGGATAAGACCAATCCGCACACTAGGTTGGTCAAAGTTATGATATGCCGGGTTGGTAATATCCGAAAATGAAGTCGGTGTGTAATATGGATTATTATTGTAGTTGAAAAAATTATTATTATAGTCCATATCACACAATAGAATACAAACAAAAAACAAACAAATAAGCAAACAAATAAAAGAAAAAAATTCTAACTAGGTTAGGGTAGATCTATGACCTAGACGACTCCTAACTGATTAGACTGTCCATGGGAGGTCTAATGTAGACTTTGACACAAGCTAATCAGCCAGGTCAGGGAAAGGTTGGTGGGAGGTTTTCCGTCAAAGACGTTCCTTAATTAAATAACCACCAACCTTCGGGCTTTCGCCCTCAATCCCTTTCCTAGACACTGATTTTGCAGGAGTCAGATTCCAACATTTTTCCCCCTTAGGATAATCTCCTAATTGAGTCCGAGATGTCCCTAGGGCCAACGTCTACTCAATTTTAGTTAGGCTTGGGTTAGTGAGTGCTTGGAATGTGATTTTTGGCTAAGGAAGTGGTGATTAAATCCCACCTTATCTGTTATGGGTTAGTGCCCTTAAAATAATTTTGTGCAAGTGTACAAGATATGTAAATAGGAATCACTCAAAGCAATGAAATCAACCAAGAGATGAATCCTATTCTACATGCAATGCGAACGTACCTTGCTCCAGCACTCTTCAACAGTAAAAATAAATGAATTGAAAAAATGCGTGCCTAAAATGCAAACGTCTAATCAATTTTTAACTTTTGCAATAAACGTTTTACTATTGATTTTAGCAGGCTTATGTGATGGCATATAGGAAATAAAGAATTGCAGCAAACTAGAATTTTTGTAACTAAGCAGCCCTGCAAAAAGCTGTTCGTAGTCAACTCTTTATTGCCGCGGTTCCGCGGCTTTTGCGTGAAAACGCGGCAATTCAGAGGTCCCTTGGTCTCTGCTTTCTAGAGCAGAGGCCCAAGGCCACTTGTATGTCATTGCAATATTAATTTCCTGCTTTGATTGCCCTGTAACCTGCAACAGAGAAGAAATTCGTTTAGTTCTAAAAAATTTTTTAAAAAATTAAGATTTCAATAAAAAACATGTTACCCTCCCCGGCAACGGTGCCAAAATTTGATTGATGCTAAACCTGCACACAAAATACGGAATTAAAGAACTTAGAATGAAGATGTGCAAGTGCTTAATTCTTCCGCTATAGCAAGTGGCTATGCGGGTCGTGATCCACAAGGAGAGTTTTGCGATATAAGCTTTTACGTTCTTTTATTGAAATCCTTAAAAACAAACGATAGTTCTTCTCTGTTTTTAAAGTTAAGAAAAAGAACAAGAGTTAATAATTAAAGTTAGAAGAATATGAAAGATGAAGAAGGTGGAAAATCAGAAAACAATAAAAGCTACTATGTACAAATGGAGTGAGTGGAGAAGAAAGAGTTGAAGAGGTGGTGATTTAATTTACAGAAATGAAGAAAGGAAAGAAAAGGAAGGAATACTTACCTAGGTTGAGTGATGACTTACCTGGAAACCGTTGCATGTTTCTACCTTTGCTTCGGAGGCGTTCAACGCATAGATCATAAGCTCGAGCTCAGTCCCCGTGCACATTATATCGTCAAGCATATCAAGAACGAAGTGATGCGGAGCTTGGAAGAGGAGAACGTCTTCATGAACTATCGCTGGCTCTCACGTAGCTTAGTTATACTTGCTTTGGAATTCACTTGTAGACTCAACAAATACAACCAAGGTAAAGTAGAAAGAGGAAGAGAAAGCACAACAAAAGAAAAGGAAAGTAAAGAAACGAACATAAATAAAAGTTTACCTTTATTGCTTGAGACAATGAAAGAAAGGAGGAGGGTACATCGGTGTCACTCTCAACATATGCCTCTCTCTCTTACTTACATGAATCATCATCTAACCTAAGCTACATACAAGTTACATAAAAAGAAATGAAAAACCTAAACTACAAAATGGAAAACTAGTCTAAAATCCTAACTCTGCATTGGCGTCCCCTTTTCAGCGTAGATACTGGCCTTTTATAGGCATAACCCAAATCTATAGATCCCGGGGAGGTCGGGGGAGCAAACGCTCCCCCTAACTCCCCAACAAAGCCGCGGAAACGCGGCTTGGGCCGCGTTTTCGCGGCCAGGGTGTGGCCAAATGGCCACACCCTGTTGGTGGGTCATCCTGGGAGTTTCTTCTAGCTTTATCCTTTATTGTTTTCTTCGTTTGAGCCCTGGATTCTGACGAATTGACCTTGGATTCTTGGCTTTAACCGATCGATTCTGAGAGGATTCTTCTCAACCGGTTTCAGCCTCTTGATTTTGCCCGATTTAGTGTGTGCGAATTAATTCTGATTTAATTCAGAATTCTGGTGGGCTTTTGGGCTCATTTCTCTTCATCTCCTTAAGGATTAGGCCTGCAAATAAATCAAACAATTAATTAGGACAATGCAGGCTTTTATTCTATAATAAGTATGGGCATATGATATTAAATATACAACATTAGCGACCAATCAATTGCTTTTGATACCAATAAAAATTTCAATGAAAAACTTTATCAATAAAATATCATAAAAACTCTTGATACCAATCAGTAAAACAAAATTCTTGATACCGATTGGAAGATAATCAATAAAAGCTTTTGATACCAATAATAAAAAATATCAATATGAAACAAACTTACAAATAAACGATAAACATGCATATAAACATGCATATAAACTCAAATACTTCTCCCCTTTTTGTCAATCATCAAAAAAGGGGACCGAGAGTAAACAAAAAACAATGTTCTCCCCCTTTTTGTCTTAAACAAAACAAAAAAAATATCAATAAGGGGTGAAATCAAAACAAAACTTTATGATACCAATTGTAAGAAAATATATCAATTTAGTGTATCATGATATCAATAAAGATAAATAAAACATACCAATTGAAGGTACATAAAACAAATGTTCCTAATATAACTAAACATGTCTTTATTATACCAATTGTAAGTAAATAAATCATTTTGAAGAATTTAACCAAAAATTTTGATATCAATTGAAATAAAGCATACCAATTGTAAGTAAACTTATAGGTAATCTTGATACCAATTTGTAAAGATTAGTACCAATTGAAAGTAATTTTACATTAGGAGCATACGATACCAAAAATAATCAATATCATTTTTTCTAATCATTTTTAACATAAAGTGTGAGAGTAGAATAACAAAACCAATTAAAAGGTGAAATATAAATTTTCTCCCCCTTTATGAAATACCAAATAAAATAATGCATAAGATTGTATAAGATACCAATTGAAACATAATCAATTAAAATATAATAGTCATTAAAGAAATCAAGGTTAGCATAACAAAAATTTGTGCTCAAAGATTTAGAGATATAGTAAGCACACTCAAAGATTTAGAGATATAGTAAGCACAAATAAAGCATATATATATGTATGAAAAATTGAATACCATTGAATTTGATACTATTTGAAGTGTAAGCGTACATATATAAAAACATATATGAGTATACAAAAAGAATGTCAATAGTGATACTAATTGAAAAGATCTAATGATACCAATTGAAAACAAAGTAAGATCAAGTGTATAACTCATATTACCTACCACCCATTTCATGCACATGTTTAAATAATTTTCAATAAGAAGCATACAAGGCATGGTCGCCCAACCAACCGCCATTAAATGAAAGGGGTTTTCAAAAATAGGTTTGAAAATAGTTTAACATAATGAAAACTCTTCCAAAATGAAGAACACGAACTAGTTATAAGAAAATTTGTAAACTAGTACGAAATCCTTCAAGCAAGAAATAAAATAAAAATAAATTTCATGAAACATGTAAATCACATGATCACCAAACACTCGAAATCTATAAAGTATAAATTGTACTCATGAAAACAAAATCATGAGGAAACATCAAATAATATTAGTGTATAAGAGTTATGTGAAACACATTATCATGAAACAAGACAATAAAGCTCAATATGAAATTACTGAAAAAAATATGAAAATCATCAAAACTAGAATCCTTCAAGGTATATGTATGTCATGTACAAACTAAAGTATACGTACATATCTAAATATAAACGAGTCCACAAAAGTATATGCATAAAGGCAAGTGGCTCAAGGGATGTATATGTATAGCTAATAGTTTAGACAAAATAGACATATACATGAAGTTAAACATACGCATGAAAATATGTCAAAAATATGGAATACAAGTCAATTGTATGAATCATCAAAACTAGACTATACTAGTACATCTAATAGGTACAAATGAGCATTCAAGCACAAATATGTAATAATCTATTTGTGGCTCACTAGTTGTATAAGTATATATATAAATTTTATTGAAAACTAACATCCAAACAAGTAATCAAAAACACGAAGCATAGACATCAAAACAAAAACTCATATGATCATTATGGCAAATGCACATACATTAGATCTAGGACATACACATTAGTTAAAACAAATGTGAGAAAACAAAGATATAGATCCATATAAAACATAGGTGTCTCAAATAACTAAGCATGTATATCACTAATCTAAATATCATGGCATATAACATACTAATCATGAAACATCAAAACATGCTAAAATTAATGACATGAAAAGCATGTAAACATAAATGAGGAGTAAGAGATTGTTACCAAAACCTAGAAGGCAACTCTCCATGTCTCAAAAATAAGGTGGTCCTCCCACCAAACTCCCCTTGAAAGTGATGCATCCAAATAATCCTCTTTAAGCTCGGAACGCATCCACCTCAAGGCACCATTACTCTCACGTCATGTGAGAGCCCACACCTACATCAAAAATAATAGGGGTGATCTTTGGTACCCACACTCTTTGGGTCCATGGGGTTAGCACCTTTCCTAACCCAAACAAATTTAGTTGCTAAATTTGAATCATGCATCCTATCATAACAAAATTTAGTAAGGTGGCCCTTACGTCCACAATGCGTACAAGTGTACACATGAGCATACATAGTGTTGTGTACATGAACGTGCGAAGCATGTGTATAACGTTGTTTGTGTGCATGCATGGATGGAACTTGTTTCTTTCGAAACATAGATTCCAACCGTGTATGGTTCATGGCACAATGGCTCAAAGTGGAGCCCAAATAATCCACACTTTTCTTTAATAAACAAATATCATTATCAATCCTAGAAGAAGAGGTGCAGGCAATAGGAGAGCTAGAATGTGAAGCTACACTAGCATGGCAAACATGAGATCTATATCATTTTTCAAAGAAACATTATTCTTTAAACATCTTCCAATTCTTGTGAAATCAAATCAATTTTGTTTTTCAAAGAAACATTTTCTTTTACAACAAAATCAACTTTTGAAGATAAAGCCTCATTTTTCTTTAAAATATTTTCACAATCATTTTTTGTTTTTAAATTTTGTTTTCATTAAGTGCAAGTTCAAGTTGGGATTTAAGTGAGTCAAGTTCACTTGAAATCTCATCACTCTCTTGCAAAGCAATCTCAAGTCTAGAAGATAAATTTTTATTTTCTTCTTTTAGAATAAGACTATCCTTTTCAAAAGTTTATATTTTGAAATCAAACTTTCACAATTTTTAGCAAGTTCATCATTCAAGACTTGTGCATCCATACATTCATTGCAATATGAACTAGAACTAGCATCTAGTTGAGTTTCTGATTGTACCTCAAGGGAGTCATTCCCTTGGACCATGTAGCAACTTTCATCAGACTCGTCTCGACTAGATTTCTCTTCTTATTGATAAGCGTTGGTAGCTCAGGAGATATCAAAATGTTCCATACTGCAAAAGCCGAATCATAGTGAGAAAATACATGTAAATATTTTTTATCAAGGGATGTTTCTAAGTGCCTTTAGGGCTTGTGCATTAGCCTCTATATGCTTGCAATCACTAAGGTAGGATTCCTTGGTATAGTAAGATAAACTTTATATCCTTGGGCTTTTAAATGACAACTCATCTAACCTTCCATATATCAAGTCTAGAGATAACAAACATGGGAGGGTAATCTATGAGTGCAAACTATATGTGTGCAAAGGCAAATACAAATGTAGATTAGCAAAACAAAGATCACACTCCTAGGTGGTTAAACCTAATATCAGGAGCGTAGGCTCTGATACCAATTGTAAGTTCACCTAGAGGGGGGTGAATAGGTGTATGGCTAATTTAATGAATAAAATACGAAAATTAAAAACTAAATTGTAACACACTTAGTGTAATCAACGAGTGTAGCCAAATACAAATCAATCAACCTCTCACTAGAGGGATAGGGCACAAAGCCACCACTCCAAAATCAACCTCTACACAAGAGGGATAACACAAAGTAGGAGGGTTTACAACTTGGTGGTTTTCACAACCACAAACTAATTTTCCCACAAAATAAAGATCCTATAGATAGGATAGCAAGATAGGCTCAAGTGTGAAAAACAAGAGTTTGAAAATCAAAAACTCAAAGAAAAACTCTAGGAAAAAACTCTAGATAGAATAGAAAATGAAGATCAAACCAATTCTCAAAGAATTTTCTTTTCAATGATTTTCCAATCCCTTTTAAAAACAAAATAAAGATGAAATCTTTAAAGCTCTAAAACTCTTTTTGAAACTTGAAATAAAACACTTTTGAATAGGAGAAATTTTGCTCTTGAAAGTTCTTATTAAAACACTCTTGAAATGGGCTATTTATAATCTCCAAAAGAATCTGCCCGTTGGCAGCAGACAGGTCAAAATTGAACTTCCGGTCGACCGACCAACGGTCAAAAAAGTGACCGTTGAGCCTGTCAGTCGACCACCTGGTCGATCGTGCCAATTCCAGAGAGCACTTGCTCTCTGGCCGGTCGACCGTGAGGTTGACCGCTCGGTCGACCGTGCCAACCTCACGGTCGACCGTCTGGTCGACCCCCCACCCGAGAGTGGGGCACTTTCAGTCGGTCGATCGCTCGGTCGACGGCCAACTGATATGGCCTTGTGACGTTTATGTGCACGTCCGGTTGACCGTTCCGGTCGACCGGCTCCTGGTCGGTCGACCGGTCGGTCGACCGCCAGAGCCTGGCAAACAGAAATTCAAGACTTGAAAACTGGGTAAAATTTACCAAATAAATCCCATAAAATCTCTAAAAATCTACAAAAATAAGTTCATATATTCTCTTTGAAATACAAACTTGTTTGAGGAAAAATCAAACCAAGTTACAAACATTTTGAACTCTTTTTGTGTTATGAAAATTTTACCGAAAACCAAATTCCGTATTTTCCAAAACTAAGACTTTTGAAATGGAAAATCGTTTTGTCCAAAACTCATCCAAATACAGAAACATGATATGAAACAACATTTGAGGCATATAGTATATGGATATAATTCAATATACATATAAAGATATATATCAATGTTTTGATAATAAATCCAAAAATAAGTTTTGTTAAAATACCAAAACTCCAAACTTATGAAATAGACTATCAATTAAGTTTGTTTAAATAGTTGAAGTATACATATATATAGAACAAATCTAATATACATTAAACGATGTAAACTTGTTTTGATATAATTCTATTCATGAAAACCAAGACCGGTTAAACTAAAACCAAAAACAAAACATGAAACTTTAAACAAGTGTGTGTGTTGTGAACTTGAGCGTATTACACTATCTAATCTTTAACAATGGATCTAAACTATAAACTAAACACTGTACCAAAGTCTTCTTGTAGAGCGCCGTCTCCAAGTCGATTCGAACCAAACGTGATCCACCGAGCTTGACTCGAACGAGTGCTAGATATGACTTTGACGCTCATGCTCTTGAATCACCATGTGAAAAGCTCCAAAACACCTTTGTTGAAGCTAATCACCTACAAATATCTTGGTTAAGTATCTGAAACTAAGCATCACAAGATTATTAGTAAACTATAACTACATGAATTAATCATCATCAAAACTAAAATGGAAGGCCTCTAGGTCAACAATCTCCCCCTTTTTGATGATGACAAAACTCATGAAATTTTATATGCTTGGATTAAAGTTAAGCTTCAAAGAAGCTCCCCCGTAACTCATGCATAGCAATAAACAATAAATATATACAATGAATACTAAACATGAATATGCATCAACATACATAAAATAATGAAATGAACATGCTCTTGATACCAAACATGAAATAAACATGCTCTTGATACCAAACTTTTAAAATAAATTCCTTTTCCTTTTTAAAATAAACATGTTCTTAATTAATTGCTTTTGATACAATAAAAATTTCAATGAAAAACTTTATCAATAAAACCAACATAAAAACTCTTAATACCAATCAATAAAACAAAATTTCTCATACCGCTTGGAAGATAATCACTAAAACCTTTGATACCAACATTAAAAAATATCAATATGATGTTGGCCCAAAAGGTTATACTCTCCATTTATTTAGAGTTTTGATGATAACAAAACAAATAAGAGCTATTTGGTACTAATTAGTTTGTTCAAGATAAGCTTTAGGTTAGTACCATATTTGGAGGCAATAGCTAGCTTTTACAAGAATTTCTAGGTTCATGGAGCAAATAAGGCACATGGCACATCAAGGAAGGAACATAGAAGAGAAGGCTCTAGCAAGGCATTGCATGGCTCAAAACTTCAAGATTGCTCAAGAGATTTCATTAGTTTTATTTCAAGTTTTTATAGTTTTGTTAAAGAATAGTGAATTGGTTTGAAGCTCTATCACACACGTTTTTGCGCACATATCATTTCCAAGAATATTCCCTATAAATTTGTAAAAATTATTTTAACTTAAAGCCTTTTGCTTATAAACTCAATTTTGGGTATTATACTTGTTTCAAATCAAACTATTTTGTTAGATTTCAAATTCCATTTAAAATTCTGTTTCAGTTTTGATTTTTGGCCTGAGCCGGTCGACCGACCGGTCGACCGACACTTGTCAGGTCAGATCGGTCGACCGACCCAGTCGACTGGTTTTCTGGCAGTTTGGTGCGTATCCGTGTGCACGTTCCTCGGTCGATCGGGCTGTCGACCGAAGCTCTTCGGTCGACCGAGCGGCTGGCCGACTGAAATGGTGTTGCTCTCTATTTCTGCCCAGTCGACCGACTGGTCGAACGGAAGCCCGCAACGGTCGTATTATTTGAACTCCGGTCGACCGAGGTAGTCGTTTCAACAGTAACGGCTATATTTTAAACATGGTTTATTTTTGTCTTTTTTTTTTCTAAAAAGTGTTTAAATGATATTTGTTGATCCTAATACTTCCTAATTAGCATTAAATGAGTTTTATCCTTAATCCCTAGCCCTCTACTATAAATAGGGGTATTGGGGAGAGGATCATTTATAACAAAAATTTGCAAAATTTCCAAAAGTTTAAGGCATTCAAAAGAGACTCTTTTCTTGGTTTTGTGCTGAAAATCTCTCTCATTTTCTGAAGTGTTTTTCAAATCTCTCTGATTTCATTTTCTTTTCCACTTACATACAAGAGCTTCAATCTCTCATTGTTCTACAAGGATTTTGTAAGGGAAGAGAATTTTTCAAAAGAGAGTTTGTGGTCTTTTGATCACCAAGAGAAAACTTGTACTTGAGATTGTGAAGTTGGGTACTCCGGTGTATTTGTAACATCTTTGTGAAGTTATAGTGGTTAGAAATCCTTCTGGGGAAGGCGGGGACGTAGAGCTGGGTGCTCGAACCTCGGAAAAATTCTTGGTGTTTGCGTTTGGTTACTTGCTCTTGCCTCTTGCTTTACATTCGTTGCTCTTATTACTTGCTCTCTATTTTCATTGCAATATTCACTTGTTTTCATTCATCTTGTCAATCTAAGTCCTATACAACAAGATTGCATTGTGCACCTCCAACTCATATCCAGAGGAATCACGAGGAAGGAGTTCAGAGCCCTTCACGGGAATCCAAATTCTAGTCTTATTTTGGGCGATTGTTGCATCATAATTTTTATTTGTGCATTGATTAGCATTATCACCTATTCACGCCTCCCTCTAGGTGATTTTCAATTGGTATCAGAGCTTGGACTCTAGGTTTGGCTTAACATCCTTAGAGAGATCCTAAAATTTACTAATCATCATTTGCATTCTTTCATTCATACACTAGTAAACATGGCCGACAACATCAAAACCCCTCATAAATTTGATGGACTTAATTTCTCTATTTGGAAGGTTAGGATGATCATTTTCTTACAATTTTTAGTAGTTTAGTTGCAAAATCCTTGACCAAACTCTATGTTGTACCCGATAGTGATGAAAGCACTTGGTCCGACTTTACCTTTAGAGAATATAAGGCTAACTCCAAAGCCAAAATTCCCTCCTAACTGCCTTGAATGAGGATGACCTTACACGGGTAATACATTGCAATCCGCCTATGAGATTTGGCAACATTTGTTGGTCACACACGAGGGGACATCACAAGTAAAGAGAGCTAAAATAGATCTCTTGAGGTCCCAATATGAATCTTTTAAAATGATTGATGATGAATCTATTGATTGCATGATTACAAGGTTTACTAAAATTACCAATGCTCTTTCCTCCTTAGGTGATGATATTAGTAATGATCAAAAGGTGCGGAAAGTGATTCTGGCTCTTCCTTCATCATGGGAGATAAAGGCCACCACCTTGATAGAGTTGAATGACAAGGATGAAATGGATCTCATTAGTCTCATCGGCAACTTAAAGACTCATGTGATGGAAAAGAAGGCAAGAGAAGAAGCGGCTCCTCAAAAGAAGAAATCCATTGCCTTCAAGTCTTCCTCCACTCTTGATGACGGTGAAGAAGATGAAGAAGAAGATGAGGAGCTCTCCCTCCTTGTGCGAAACGTGAAGAGGATGTACCGGAAGAACAAGCTCAACTTTAGAAGGAAGTTTGAAGGTAAAGAGGAAAGAAGAATCATTTGCTACAATTGCCGAAAGCCCGGACATATCATGGCCGATTGCCCGGAGTTCAAGAAAAAGGTAACTTCCTCCTTCAAGCCAACGAAGCAAATGGAGAAGAAAGCTTACAAAGGCACATGGGATTCGAAAAGCGAATCCGAAGATGAGGTGGACACGGCGAACATGTGTTTCATGGCAAACAGACCAAAGGTAACCCCACAACCTCTTGATGAAGAAGATGAATTAAGTAAAGAAGTTCTTGTTCATGCCTTTGTAGAACTTTCAAAGAGCTATGATAATAAAAAGACTGAATGTTCAAAATTGAAAAAAGAAGTTGCTTTTCTTAAAAACCAACTTGCTATTGTCTCTAAAGAAAAAGATGAAATTTCTTCCAATCTTATTTCTACTCAAAATGATTTTAGTGCTTACAAAGTAGCTTGCAAAGCAAAATTTCTTAAGATTGATGAAAAAGAAATTTCTTCTTTAAAAACTAGAATTGTTGATTTTAAAAAGGTTTGAAGGATTGTGCTTTCAAAACTAAGAAACTTGAGGAAATATTTTCTAAAAAGCACACTTCTCATGCTAAAGCTTCTCATGTCAAAATTCCTCATGCTCACACTATACATAACACACATGCTAAATCCACACATGCTCACAAGTCACTCACTCACTATGCTTTAAAATATGGTAGAGTGTATAGATGTACTTATTGTGGTAAGAATGGACATTTGGCTAAGTTTTGTTATGACCAAGTTAATAGAACAAATAATCTTGTTTGGGTTCATGGCACTAACTCTTTAGGACCCAAGAAAATATGGGTAGCAAAATCAAGTCCTAAATTATTTGATGTATGTACACACCAAGGCTCCAAGACGTAAGGAGCGGTGGTACCTTGATAGTGGTTGTTCAAGACACATGACATGGCACATCAATAACTGATTGGTCGCTAATGTTGCATATTTAATATCATATTTTCATACTTATTATAGAATAAAAGCTGCATTGTCCTAATTAAATGTTTAATTTATTTGCAGGCCCATTCCTTAAGGAGATGAAGAGAAATGAGCCCAAAAGCCACCAAAATTTTGAATTAAATCAGAATTAATTCGAGCTCACTGAATCAGGGCAAAATCAAGAGGTTGAAAATCGGTTGAGAAGAATCCTCTCAGAATCGATCGGTTAAAGCCAAGAATCAAAGGCCATTTCGTGGACTCAAACGAGAAAACCAACTGAAGATAAAAGCAGACGAAAAACCTAGGGAGACCCACCAACAGGGTGTGGCCAGTGGCCACACCCTGGCCGCAGAAACGCGGCCAAAGCCGCATTTCTGCGGCTTGGTTGTGGAGTTAGGGGAGCGTTTGCTGCTCCGATCTCTCCGGGATCTTGTAGGTTAGGTGTTTGCCTATAAAAAGCCAGTATTTGCACTGAAAAGTGACGACCATGCAGAGATAGGATTTAGACTAGTTTTCCATTTTTTAGTTTAAGTTTTTATTTTTCTTTTTCATGTAATTTTAGTGTTCATTTATGTAATTCAGAGGAGATCAGACTTTCATCGAAGAACAAGAATGAAGCTTGAGCTGAGAGTGACACCGGTGTAAGGTTTCTTTCTTTTCTTTGATCGTTATGAAATCGAATCCATGTTCTTTCATTGTATGTACTTCTTTTTAGTTTTCTTCTTCTTCTTCTTTTCTACTTCACTTTTCTTTTTGGTACAATTGTCTTCCAAGTGAGTCTAAAAGCATCGAAAGAGCCTTGCCTTTGCGAGTGCCACCGATAGCTCATGATGATGGAATTAAGTCTCTCTCTGTATCATTTCATGCTTGAGTTGTCTTGATGATGTAATGTGGAAGAGACCAATACTCAACTCTTATGGACTATGCGCTGATTGCCTCCAATTCAAGGTAACATCGTCGCTAATGATTCAAGGTAAGCTTCTGGTGAAAAGAAGGTAAGTAATTGTTTTTATTTCTTTTCTTTTATTTTTGTAAATTAAATCACTAACACCATATCTTCCAAATACTTTCTTTCCAACTCATTTGTACATAGTCGCTTTCATTGTTTTCTGATTCTGTCCACTTTTTCATTCTACCATTTTCTTTCTAACGTTAACATAACTCTTTCTTTTTCATTTTTATTTCTTAAAAACAAAGAAGAACTTTCATTTTTTTTTCTTCATAACGATTTCAATACAAAACTTTGAACGCTTTCATCGCAAACCCTCCTTGTGGATCACGACCCGCATAGCCAGTTGCTATAGCAGTAAGAATTGAGCACTTGCACATCTTCATTTCTAAATCTAAAATTCTGTATTTTTTTGTGCAGGTTTTGCCTCAATCAAATTTTGGCGCCGTTGCGCGGGAGGGTAACGTTTTTATTGAATTCTGATTTTTATTGAAAATTTTTTTAGAACTAAAACGAACTTTCTTCTCTGTTGCAGGTTATAGGGCAAGCAAAGCAGGAAAATAAGATTGCAGTAACATATAAGTGGTCTTGGGCCTTTGCTCTAGAAAGCAGAGACCAAGTGCCCTCTGCTTTGCCGCGTTTTCGCGGCCAAAGCCGCGGATCCGCGGCAAAAAGGAGTTGACTACTAACGTTGTTTTTTGCAGGGCTGCTTGACTTGCAAAATTCTAGTTTTCTACAATTTGTTTTTTCTTATATGCCATCAACAAAAGCCTGCTAATAAACAACAGTAAAATACTTGTTGAAAAAGATAAAAAAATTGATTAGACATTTGTATTTTAGGCACGTGTCTTTTCAATTCATTTATTTTTACTGTTGAAGAGTGCTGGAGCAAGGTACGTTCACATTGCATGTAGAATAGGACTCATCTCTTGGTTGATTTTCATTGCTTTGAGTGAATCTTATTTACATATCTTGTACACTTACACAAACTTATCTTAAGGGCACTAACTCATAACAAGAAAAGGTGGGGATTTAATCACCCTTCCTTGGCCCAAAAATCAGATTCCAAGCACTCACTAACCCAAGCCTAACTAAAAATGAGTAGACGTTGGCCCTAGGGACATCTCAGACTCAATTAGGAGATTATCCTAAGGGGGAAGGTGTTGGAATTTGACTCCTGCCAAATCAGTGTCTACGAAAGGATTAAGGGCTGAAAGCTCGAAGGTTGGTGGTTATTTAATTAAGGAACGTCTTTGACGAAAAACCTCCCACCAATCTTGCCCTGACCTGACTGATTAGCTTGTGGTCAAAGTCTGCATTAGACCTCCTGTGGACAGTCTAATCAGTTAGGAGTCGTCTAGGTTATAGATCTACCTTAACTTAGTTAGAATTTTTTCCTTTTATTTGTTTGCTTGTTTGTTTGTTTTTTCTTTCCTTTTGTTTGTATTTATTGTATGATATGGCTTATAATAACAATTTTTTCAACTTCAATAATAATCCATATTACACACCGACTTCATTTTCAGATATTACCAACCCGGTATATCATAACGTTAACCAACCTAGTGTGCCGGATTGGTCTTATCCGAATCAATATAACCCATACCCCCAATCTAATAACTATAATTTTCAGAATGATTTCAACTCTTCACAGAGTCAGTGGGGATTCACCTACCCCGAGTCAAATTTTCAACCAACTTGTCCTTCTTCTCTACCTAGTCCACAATATTTTCAAGATTCATACTCAGTTCCACCAGTCCAAAATAGAAAACTATCAATTTTGAAAATGAGTATGCGTGATTCCAAATAAAAATCCTAAATCTGATGGACTCACAATTTCATCACCAATTCCAAGACAATACTTCATCTCTTTATCAAAACAATGAACCGATCAACTATGAAAAGATGCTTGAAGCCATGACTCAGGCTCAAAATGCTCGTAATCGTGACATAGATATGATGGTCCAATCTCTACGTTCTCACCGTTTGACCAGTTCTGATGTCACTAACCATTCTGTTAGAGCCGACGAGTTAGATTGTTTTGGAAATCAAGGTTCCATTTCAGAACAATCACTTGAACTTGCCCAAACTCCAAATTTTGAAATGAATATTGACAGTTTGGCAAGTTATCCTTTTACTGAAATCGAACTTGAAAATGAATATGATCATGAACCTCAACTTAGTGATTCAATTTTACTTCCTGATTCAATAATGACTCCGGTATCTTCACCTGATTTTAATCTTTTCCCCGAGTCAACATTGGATCATGTGCCAATTCATCATGAAATTGAATCACCTATTTTTGATGATCATATTGAACTTGACCAAGTTTACACTTTTGAAAATCCTATTGACAAATTGGCAAGTTCTCATTTTTTTGATATTGAACTCAATGAGATATGTGACCTAGATTCTTAAATCTGTGATCCAGTTCAACTTTCTGAATCAATATTGACTCCTGTTTTGTTACCAAACTTGAGTAATATTTTAGAGTCAGTTTTGATTCCTCCACCAATCATTCCTGAACTTGAATTACCAATATTAAGTCACATTCCATTGTTGGAAAATAAATGTGGACTTGAGTTTCAACTTCATGACTTGGACCCAATTCCTGAACCTATTTCGACTCCTGAACCTTTACTTGACTTAAGTCACCTTCCTGAGTCGGTATTAGTTCCTGTACTTCCTGAGTCCAAGTCAATCATTCTATCTTTTCACACTCCATTCTGGGACGAGGTGGTTGACAAATTTGACTCTGAAATCAGTTATGAAATTTGGAAATTAGATGGGGTCAAGTACTTAATAAAAATCCTTTATGGATTCATCATTTTAATGGGTTATATTAGAGATATTTCTGGTGGGTTCCTCCGAACCAAACGAAAAGTTGATTGGGCCGCATTTCGTGGACCAATCAGACCACCACCGGAACCACCACCTTAAGGTAACATTTTCCTTCCCTTTCGTCTTTTTCATGCATCTATGCATTAATTCATACATTGAGGACAATGCATGAGATAGGTGTGGGGGAGGGTCTAACATAACTTAGGTTTTTCTTTTTATTAAAAAAAATTAACATTTTCTTTACTTTTTAAAAACTTTTTGAAAATAGAAACAATATTTTGACATATTTTTTGTAAGAAATAAGTTAATTTTAAGGAATAGGAAAATCCAAATTAGGATTTCTTATACTTGGTTAAAATAAGATTATTTGTTTGATTTTTAGGGTTAGGAAGATAATTTGTCAAAGTAATTTAGTCTTGATCTTTACCTTAATGAAATATGCACACTTCATACAGTTACACACTTAGGGTTCAAAAACAAAGATTCTTATGCCTTATAGAAAAAAAATGAAAAAAATATATCTATGAAAAATGAACAAATCTAATTATTTATTAGCTAGGTGCTTTGGCCTAAGCAAGCCTTAGTATTTATGCGAAAGATGATTAGATAAGTTTGAGAAAAATATATATATAAAAATTCTCTGATTAAGCTGGGTATTTGTGCCTAATAAAGCATAAGAATTCACGCCTAAAAGGGGTTCAGATAAAAAAATCCTTAGTTTTGTGGCCTTGTTTGCTCGAGTCCTTAAGTCCTTGGGGTGTTTTCTCACCCGGTGCTCTAAGACCGTTTGGTTTGGGAGTCATCGATTAAAGGCTCGTTACATGGGCAGATTAGAAAGCCTAATAAAACTAAGGAATAATACTACCAAAATATATTATATATATATATGAATAAATAAGGCATAAGAGTTAGAGTTAATGAACCCTTCGTCAAAATTTTTACGATCACAATGTGCATATGACTTAGGATAAAGTAATCGACTAGATGAGAAGTACAAATTGACTCCTTACTTTAATTAATAACAAATTTGAATAGAGACTAAGTTTAGGAATGAAAAATTCAGTTTTCCTATAACTTATAGATTGCTTAAATCGTACAATTATATTTCAAATATTTTTCGCTTTCAAAATGCTTTTTGAAAATACTAACTCTTTGTTTCTCTTTCTTTATGGATTTTGTGGGTGCAATTTGCTGAAAACCCTCACAAGACAAAACTCGTCCTCTAGGGGAAACCTAGAGGTTTAACGGCTTGTTGCACATGCTCAGTGCAATCGCGTGACGTGCGAAAGTGGTCTAATAATCCTTAGTATAGTTTAGTTGTTTTGCTCGAGGACGAGCAAAAGATAGGTATGGGGGTGTGATTGGTCGCTAATGTTGCATATTTAATATCATATTTCTATACTTATTATAGAATAAAAGCTGCATTGTCCTAATTAAATGTTTAATTTATTTGCAGGCCCATTCCTTTAGGAGATGAGGGAAATGAGCCCAAAAGCCCACCAAAATTCTGAATTAAATCAGAATTAATTCGAGCTCACTGAATCAGGGCAAAATCAAGAGGTTGAAAACCGATTGAGAAGAATCCTCTCAGAATCGATCGGTTAAAGCCAAGAATCAAAGGACATTTCGTCACAATCCTGGACTCAAACGAGAAAACCAACTGAAGATAAAAGCAGAAGAAAAACCTAGGGAGACCCACCAACAGGGTGTGGCCACCTAGCCACACCCTGGCCGCGAAAACACGGCCAAAGCCGCGTTTCTGTGGCTTGGTTGTGGAGTTAGGGATAGAATAAAAGCTGCATTGTCCTAATTAAATGTTTAATTTATTTGCAGGCCCATTCCTTTAGGAGATGAAGGGAAATGAGCCAAAAGCCCACCAAAATTCTGAATTAAATCAGAATTAATTCGAGCTCACTGAATCAGGGCAAAATTAAGAGGTTGAAAACCGATTGAGAAGAATCCTCTCAGAATCGATCGGTTAAAACCAAGAATCAAAAGCCATTTTGTCACAATCCTGGACTCAAACGAGAAAACCAACTGAAGATAAAAGCAGAAGAAAAACCTAGGGAGACCCACCAAAAGGGTGTGGCCACCTAGCCACACCCTGGCCGCGGAAACACGGCAAAGCCGCGTTTCTGTGGCTTGGTTGTGGAGTTAGGGGGAGCGTTTTCTCCCCGATCTCCCCGGGATCCTGTAGGTTGGGTGTTTGCCTATAAAAAGCCAGTATTTGTACTGAAAAGTGACGACCATGCAGAGATAGGATTTAAACTAGCTTTTCGTTTTTTTAGTTTAGGTTTTTGTTTTTCTTTTTCATGTAATTTTAGTGTTCATTTATGTAATTCAGAGGAGATCAGTCTTTCATCGAAGAACAAGAATGAAGCTTGAGCTGAGAGTGACACCGGTGTAAGGTTTCTTTCTTTTCTTTGATCGTTAAATCGAATTCATGTCCTTTCTTTGTATGTACTTCTTTTTAGTTTTCTTCTTCTTCTTCTTTTCTACTTCACTTTTCTTTTTGGTACAATTGTCTTCCAAGTGAGTCTAAAATCATCGAAAGAGCCTTGTCTTTGCGAGTGCCACCGATAGCTTATGACGATGGAATTGATTCTCTCTGTAACATTTCATGCTTGAGTTGTCTTGATGATGTAATGTGGAAGAGACCAATACTCAACTCTTATAGGCTATGCGTTGATTGCCTCCAATTCAAGGAAACATCGTCGCTAATGATTCAAGGTAAGCTTTTGGTGAAAAGAAGGTAAGTAATTATTTTTATTTCTTTTCTTTTATTTTTGTAAATTAAATCACCAACACCATATCTTTCAAATCACTTTCTTTCCCAACTCATTTGTACATAGTCGCTTTCATTGTTTTCTGATTCTCTCCACTTTTCATTCTACCATTTTCTTTCTAACGTTAACATAACTCTTTCTTTTTCATTTTTATTTCTTAAAAACAAATTAGAACTTTTGTTTTTTTCTTCATAATGATTTCAATACAAAACTCTGAACGCTTCCATCGCAAACTCTCCTTGTGGATCACGACCCGCATAGCCACTTGCTATAGGGGTAAGAATTGAGCACTTGTACATCTTCATTTCTAAATCTAAAATTCTATAATTTTTTGTGCAGGTTTTGCCTCAATCAATAACTTTACAACCCTATCAAGGTACGTGGAAGGTGGCACCGTCACGTTCGGGGATGACTCCAAGGGCACTATCATCGGTATAGGTAACATTCAAATTGGTGCATCTCCCATTATAGAAAATGTTGTTCTTGTTGATAGTTTGAAACATAACTTGCTTAGTATTAGTGATCTTTGTGACCGTGGACTTAAAGTTATTTTTGATGATTCTTCTTGTAAAATCTTGATTGTAAAACTAATGATTGTATTCTTACAGGATTTCGTGATAATAATGTTTACATCATTGACATGCTTAATTTAGATTGTTCTACTAAATGCTTGAATGCTTTTGATGAAAACTCTTGGCTTTGGCATAGAAGATTAGGACATGCATCTTTTGACCATCTTTCTAGGATTAATTCTAAGGAATTGGTGAAGGGTATTCCTTACTTGAAGTTTGAGAAAGACCGCATTTGTGGTGCGTGCCAACTTGGAAACAAACCAAATCTTCCTTCAAACAAATCAGGGATATCATGTCAACAAGGCCATTAGAATTAATTCATATGGATCGTTTTGGACCAACTAAAACTAAGAGCTTAAATGGTAGTAGATATGCATTTGTTTTAGTTGATGATTTTCCCATTTCACTTGGGTTTTCTTTTTGGAACACAAAGATTAAACTTTTCTCATTTAAAAGTTTTCGAAAAAGGGTTGAAAAAGAAAAGGTTTTTCGATTTTGAAAATAAGGAGTGATAGAGGTGGTGAGTTTGTTAACCAACTCTTCATGACTTATTGTGATGAAAAGGGAATCAAGCATGAAATGTCATGTCCTAAAACTCCACAACAAAATAGAGTTGTAGAAAGCAAAAATAGAACACTTCAAGAGATGGCTAGGACCATGATAAGTGAATATGACCTCCCTCAATATTTATGGGCCGAGGCCGTAAACACCGCATGCTATATTTCAAATCGTATTTATTTGTGTAAAAATTCTTCCAAAACTTCTTTTGAAATGTATCATTCTAGAAAATCAAATGTTGCATATTTAAAATTTTTGGATGCAAGTGTTTTGTTTTGAATACTAAAGATAACTTGGGTAAATTTGATGCTAAGGCTTATGAAGCAATCTTTGTTGGATATTTTACTACTAGCAAAGCTTATAGAGTATTCAATAGATCTTCACTTACCATTGAAGAATCCATGCATGTTAAATTTGAAGAATCTAATGTGGTTGTTGAGAATGTTGTAGAGATTGACCCATTAGGTGAAGACATGGAGAGACTATCCTTGAAGGACTCACCTGCTCAAGAAGAAAAGCAAGAACCAATTGGTGGTGTTCAAGAGGATAAAGAGGAAAGCTCTCACCACTCCTAAAGATTGGAGATACGCTATAAACCACCCCAAGGAACTCATCTTAGGTGATGTCTCTAAAGGGTAACAACTCGCTCCAAACTCCATGACTTATGTGGTAACTTTGCTTTCATTTCTCATTTTGAACCCAAAAGCATCCTCGAAGCTGAGGCGGACTCATATTGGTTGCTAGCCATGCAAGAGGAACTCAATCAATTTGAGCGCAACCAAGTTTGGCACCTTGTTCCTAGGCCCCACGATCGACCAATAATGGTAATAAGTGGATCTTTAGAAACAAGATGGATGAGTCTGAAAATATTATTAGGAATAAAGCTAGGTTAGTGGCCCAAGGTTACACTCAAGTTGAGGGAATTGACTTTGAGGAGACCTTTGCACCCGTAGCACAGCTTGAAGCCATACAGATGATACTAGCTTTTGCATCTTTTAAAAATTTTAAACTTTTTTAAATGGATGTGAAAAGTGCATTTTTGAATGGTTTTATTAATGAAGAAGTTTATGTTGAACAACCTCCTGGTTTTGTTAATCATGTTCATCCTAATTTTATTTTTAAACTTGATAAAGCTTTGTATGGATTGAAACAAGCTCCAAGAGCTTGGTATGAAAGGCTTTCTAGTTTTCTCATTTCAAATGATTTTGTTAAAGGCAAAGTAGACACAACTCTTTTTACTAAGCATGTTGATAATGACATTTTAATTGTGCAAATTTATGTTGATGATATAATTTTTGGTTCTACTAATGAGTTTTTATGCAAGGAGTTCGAAAAGGTTATGCAATGTGAGTTTGAAATGTCTTCCATGGGTGATTGAATTCTTTCTTGGACTCCAAATCAAGCAATTGCAAGATGGAAATTTTATATGTCAAGCCAAGTACGCAAAGGAACTCGTAAAGAAGTTTGGACTTAAAAGCTCAAAAGTTTGCAACACTCCCATGGCAACTACAACCAAGCTTGATAAGGATGACCAAGGTAAATGTGTTGATATTAAATTGTATAGAAGCATGATAGGTAGTTTGTTGTATTTGACGGCAAGTAGGCCGGACATCATGTTTAGTGTGTGTCTTTGTGCTAGATTTCAATCGTGTCCCAAAGAGTCCCATCTTATTGCGGTAAAACACATTATTCATTATATTAAGGGCACAATTGGAATGGGTCTTTGGTATCCGAAAACTGGAGATTTCTCAATGACGAGTTATTCGGATGCCGACTATGCGGGTTGTAGAGTAGATAGAAAGAGTACTAGTGGGACATGTCAATTTCTTGGTAATTGTCTTGTTTCATGGTCCTCTAGGAAATAAAATTCCGTAGCACTCTCAACCGCCGAGGCGGAGTATATTGTCGCGGAGGCTTGTTGTGCACAAATCCTTTGGATGAAACATACTCTCCTTGATTATGATTTGCATTATAACCATATAAAAATATTTTGTGATAATACCAGTACTATACATATGACTAAGAATGCAAATCAACATAGTAAGACCAAGCACATTGAGATTAGATATCACTTTCTTAGAGATCATTTTGAGAAAGGTGATATAGATATTGATTATATTTCCACGGATTTATAACTTGCCGATATTTTCACTAAACCACTTGATTTTGCTAGATTTTTCTTTATTTGTGGTGAACGTAATGTTTGTATTATTGAATAAAAATGTTTTCTTAACTCTTTTGATGCATGACAAAAAGGGGGAGAATGAGTTCATATGAATTCTTGTTTTTATGAATTCTTGTGTTTATGTATGGAGATATGAGTTCATATGGTTTTGGTTTCATATGAGTTTATATATGTTTTGGTTTTTGATATGTTTCTATGAATTCTTGTTTTTATGAATTCTTGTGTTTTGCAAGTGTTTTATACCTCATTGTTTTTAGTTTCATGATTTTTACTTGCAAATTACATTGTTTTCCTTTGTTTAATATGGCATAATTTGAGGGGGAGCTTACACCCACTCTTTTATTTTTTATCATAGCCTATTTGTTTTGTCATCATCAAAAAGGGGGAGATTGTTGGCCCAAAAGGTTACACTCTCCATTTGTTTAGAGTTTTGAAGATAACAAAACAAATAAGAGCTATTTTGTACTAATTAGTTTGTTCAAGATAAGTTTCAGGTTAGTAACATATTTGGAGGCCATAGCTAGCTTTTGCAAGAATTTCTAGGTTCATGGAGCAAATAAGGCACATGGCACATCAAGGAAGGAACATAGAAGAGAAGGCTTTAGTAAGGCATTGCATGGCTCAAGACTTCAAGATTGCTCAAGAGATTTCATTAGTTTTGTTTCTAGTTTTTATAGTTTTGTTAAAGAATAGTGAATAGGTTTGAAGCTCTATCACACACGTTTTTGCGCAAATATCATTTCCAAGAATATTCCCTATAAATATGTAAAAATTATTTTAACTTAAAGCCTTTTGCTTATAAACTCAATTTTGGGTATTATACTTGTTTCAAATCAAAACTATTTTGTTAGATTTCAAATTCCATTTAAAATTCTGTTTCAGTTTTGATTTTTGGCCTAAGTCGGTCGACCGATCGGTCGACCGACACTTGTCAGGCCAGATCGGTCGACCGACCCAGTCGACTGGTTTTCTGGCAGTTTGGTGTGTATCCGTGTGCACGTTCCTCGGTCGACCGGGCTGTCGACCGAAGCCCTTCGGTCTACCGAGCGGCTGGCCGACTGAAATGGTGTTGCTCTCTATTTCTGCCCAGTCGACCGGCCGGTCGATCGGAAGCCCGCAACGGTCGTATTATTTGAACTCCGGTCGACCGACCGGTCGACCGAGGTAGTCGTTTCAACAGTAACGGCTATTTTTAAACATGGTTATTTTTGTCTTTTTCTTTCTAAAAAGTGTTTAAATGATATTTGTTGATCCTAATACTTCCTAATTAGCATTAAATGGGTTTTATCCTTAATCCCTAGCCCTCTACTATAAATAGGGGTGATTGGGGAGAGTTCATTTACAATAAAAATTTGCAAAATTCCAAAAGTTTAAGGCATTCAAAGAGACTCTTTTCTTGGTTTTTGTGCTAAAAAATCTCTCTCATTTTCTGAAGTGTTTTTCAAATCTCTCTGATTTCATTTTCTTTTTCCACTTACATACAAGAGCTTCAATCCTCTCATTGTTCTACAAGGATTTTGTAAGGGAAGAGAATTTTTCAAAAGAGATTTTGTGGTCTTTTGATCACCAAGAGAGAACTTGTACTTGAGATTGTGGAGTTGGGTACTCCGGTGTATTTGTAACATCTTTGTGAAGTTATAGTGGTTAGAAATCCTTCTGGGGAAGGCGGGGACATAGAGCTGGGTGCTCGAACCTCGAAAAATTCTTGGTGTTTGCGTTTGGTTTACTTGCTCTTGCCTCTTGCTTTACTTTCGTTGCTCTTATTACTTGCTCTTTATTTTCATTGCAATATTCACTTGTTTTCATTCATCTTGTCAATCTAAGTCCTATACAATAAGATTGCATTGTGAACCTCCAACTTATATCCAGAGGAATCACGAGAAAGGAGTTCAGAGCCCTTCACGGGGAATCCGGCTTCTAGTCTTGTTTTAGGCGATTGTTGCATCATAATTTTTATTTGTGCATTGATTAGCATTATCACCTATTCACCCCCCTAGGTGATTTTCATAAGAAACAAACTTACAAATAAACGATAAACATGCATATAAACATGCATATAAACTCAAATACTTCTCCCCCTTTTGTCAATCATCAACAAAGGTGTCCGAGTAAATAATAAAATAATGTTCTCCCCCTTTTTGTCTTAAACAAAACAAAAATAATATCAATAAGGGGTGAAATCAAAACAAAACTTTATGATACCAATTGTAAGAAAATATATCAATTTAGTGCATCATGATATCAATAAAAATAAATAAAACATACCAATTAAAGGTACATAAAACAATTTTTTTAATATAACTAAACATGTCTTTATTATACCAATTATAAGTAAATAAATCATTTTGAAGAATTTAACCAAAAAATTGGTATCAATTGAAATAAAGCATACCAATTGTAAGTAAACTTATAGGTAATCTTGATACCAATTTGTAAAGATTAGTACCAATTGAAAGTAATTTTTCATTAGGAGCATATGATACCAAAAATAATCAATATCATTTTTTTAATCATTTTTAACATAAAGTGTGGGAGTAGAATAACAGAACCAATTGAAAGGTGAAATATAAATTTTCTCCCCCTTATGAAATACCAAATAAAATAATGCATAAGCTTATATAAGATATCAATTGAAACATAATCAATTGAAATATAATAGTCATTAAAGAAATCAAGCTTAGTATAACAAAATTTGTGATCAAAGATATAGAGATATAAAAGTACACCTAGAGGGGGGGGTGAATAGGTGTACCGCTAATCTAATGAACTAAATTTGGAAATTAAAACTAATTTGCAACAACACTTAGTGCAACCAACGAGTGTAGCCGAATTCCCCGTGAAGGGCTCTGGACTAACTCCTCATAATTCCTTTGAATAAGAGTTGAGGCACTATATGAAGCTATCGTGGTTAAGCACAAGTGAGGCACACTAACACACAAACATGTATATGATATGACAAGATAAAGCAATGCACAAATAAAGAGAGAGAGTTTAGAGTCAATGGATCAAACGCAAACAACAAGATGTGTTTCGAGGTTCGAGCACTGAGCTCTACGTCCCCGCCTTCACCGAGAAGGATTTCCAATCCACTAGGAGTACTGAACTCCTCTCTCAACCAATACAACCTCCACCGACGCAATACAAATGGTCTACTGAAGACCGGAGTACCGAACTCCACCAAACCAACCAATACAACCTCCACCGAGGCAACACAAACCCAACTCCACCTCACACTAGAGGGAGTAAACCACAACCTCAACCTCTACCAAAGAGAGAGCTAACCACAACTCAAATTTACCTCTACCAAAGAGGGATATCACAAATGAAAGGGTATACAACTTGGTGGTCTAACAACCACAAATAATTTCTTTTCCCACAAAACAAAAGATCCTATAGAGAGGATAGAATGATAGCTCAAATGTGAAAATCAAGGTGTTTTGGAAATCAAATAACAAAGAAAAATACTTGGGAAAACACTTGCAATATGATAGAAATGAAGACCTAAAGAAATATCCCAAATCCCTATATCTTTGATTTTTTCAAAAACCTTGAAAAACAATATAAAGATGAAATCTTTTTGCTCTAAAACACTTTTGAAAACTTGTTTTAAATACTAGAGAATAGGCAAAATTTTCTTCTTGAAAATCTTGGCCAAAAACTCAAGCAAATGGGGTTTATATAACCCACAACCAAAAACTAGCCGTTGGCTGAAAAGTCAGACATGGCCGCTGGCGGTCGACCGCCAGCGGTCAAAAATTTGACCGTTGGAGTCCTCCAGTCGATCGACCGGTCGACCGTCCCAATCCAGAGAGCAACTTTGCTCTCTGGCCGGTCAACCGCCCGGTCGATCGTGCCTTGCTTTTGGTCGACCGTCCGGTCGACCGCCCCCACCCGAGAGTGGGGGACTTGCAGTCGGTCGATCGCGCGGTCGACCGACTCAAGTACATGGCCAACGTGCACAAGTTTGTGCATGTCGGTCGACCGGCCCGGTCGACCGCCAGAGCCTGGTAGAAGGCATTCTGGGTCAGAAAAACTTGGTTTTTATAATTTTAAAAATTCTTATAAATCTTCTAAAAATTGACAAAAATAGTTTTATCATAATACATTGATATACAAACTTGTGTTAAAAAATTTCAACACAAATTTCAAACATTTTGAACCATTTTTGTGTTATGGAAAAATTGCCGAAAATCAAAACCCGTATTTTTCCAAACTTGGATTTTTCAGAAGAAAATTCGTTTTGTCCAAAACCCATTCAAATACAAAAATATTATAATTAAACACTTTGAAGCATGTTGCATATGGATATAAGTCCAATATACAATAAGGATATATATATATATATATATATATATATATATATATATATATATATATATATATATATATATCATTATTTTTGACTTTAAATATGAAAATATGTGTTGTTAAAATACCAAAACACCAAAACTCATGAATAAGCATATCAAAATAAGTTTGTCTAGGAAATTTAGCATGCATGTATATAGAACACATCCAATATACATTTAAATCATTTAAACTTGTATTGATACTATATATTCATGAAAACCAATATCGGTTAAACCAAAAACTGAAAAACCGAATCTAAAACATAAAACGTGTGTGTATTGTGAACTTGAGCATATCACACTATCTAGTCTTTACAAATGGATCTAAAACACAAAACTAAACTATGGTGCCGATGTCTTCTTGAGGAACTCCATCTTCAAGCCGACTCGATCCAAACCGTAATCCACCAAGCTTGAGTCCAACGAGTGCTATTTATGATCTTTATGCTCGGGCTCTTGAATCACCATGTGAAAGGCTTCAAAACTCCTTTATTGAAGCTAACCACCAACTAATATCTTGATTAAGAATCTGAAACTAAACATCACACGATTATTAGTAAACATAACTACATGAGTTAATCATCATCAAAACTAGAGTGGAAGGCCTCTGGGCTAACAATCTCCCCCTTTTTGATGATGACAAAACTCATGGAGTTATATATGCATGGATTAAAGTTAAGCTTCAAAGAAGCTCCCCCTTAACTCATGCAACACAATAAACAAATGAATATGCAATGAATATTAAATATGAAAATGCATAACATGCATAAAACAATGAAAAGGTATAAAACATGTTCTTGATACCAATTAAACGGTAAAACTTTATTACCAATAAAACATACTTTTTGATATAAAAACAAATTATTTCTTCTTTTCATAAACATGTTCTTCAAATAAAGCTCTTGATACCAAAATTAAATATGTTCTTTAAATAAAGCTCTTGATACCAAAAATTAAGTGAAATTAAGTAATGGTCTTGATACCAATAAAATGCTCTTGATACCAATAAACAACAAACTAATAAAAAACAAACTATGTTTTTAGATAAAACATGCATATGAACTTAAATACTTCTCCCCCTTTTTGTCAATCATCAACAAAGGGGTCAAAGAAAGCATAAAAACAATGTTTTCCCCAACAAAGAGGTGAACTCAAATCAATCAATAAAGAGATATATGCGATATACATTCATGAAGAGGAAGACGCAAAGTTGGCTTCCCTACATACATGCATTACATGAAGAAAGGATGACACGCCCTAATTCACATAACACATAATATGCAATGCATAAGAGGAGATATGAAGCTCACCCTACACACGTGTACCGCTTAAAGAAGAGTTGTCAAACTCCTCAATATAAGATACACTCATCATGAATCTATATGTAGAAGAGATGTTAAGCTCTCCTTGCATATAGGTAATATAAATCAAAACATTTTTCATTTTTCTTATTAAAACAAACTTTTGAATTTTCTCAATAAAACAAATTTTGAGATATCTTAGAAAATCAATTTTAAGATACCAATTGAAAGTAAACAAATAAGCATCTTGATACCAATTATAAGTATTTTTCATTTTGAACATATGATACAAAATCAAAATCAATATTCATTTTTCAATCATTTGTCATCATAAAGTATGGGAGTAGCAATCAACGGTAAACAAAATACCAATTGAAAGATAAAAATACTAATTTTCTCCCCCTTTATGAAATACCAAATAAAATGATGCATAAGCTTGTATTAGGATACCAATTGAAAACTAATCAATTGAAATATGATATTCATTAAAAATTAAGTTTTAGGTTATGCTAAGCTTAATTTTGCAAAACTAAAATTTGTGATATTCTTGAGCACAAATAAAACATATATATGTATGAAAGATTAGATACCAATCGAAATTGATACTATTTGAAATGAAAGCATACATACATAAAAAGATATATGAGTATACAAATATGTCAATATTGATACCAATTGAAAAGATCCAATGATATCAAATGAAACAATAATAATATCAAGTTTATATCTCATAATACCTTTCCACCCATTTCATGCACATGTTTAAAAAGATTTTCAATATAGCATACACGGCATGGTCTCCCAACCAAACACCCATGGAAGGTAGGGGTTTTTAAAAATAGGTTTGAAAAATATAGTATGTTTGAAAACTCTACCATAACGAAGAATACCGCAACTAGTTATATGAAAAAACTTGTAAACTAGTACGAAATCCTTCAAGCAAGGAATAAAACAAAATTATATTTCATGAAAAACATGTAAATCATATGGTCACTAAACACTCAAAGTCCATAAAGCTCATACATACTCATGAAAACATAATCATGAGAAACAATTTAAATGAAGTGAGTGTACAAGTGTTATGTGAAACACATAATCATGAAATTAGGCAATAAAGCTCAATATGAAAATTCTTAAAACATGAAAACATGAAAATCGTCAAAACTAAATTTTCAAAATAAAATTTTTACTTCAAGGCATATGTATGTTTTGACAAACCAAGAAGTATACATACATATCCCTAAACACAATTGAGTTCATAATAAAAGATTTGCATGAAAAGAAAATGACTCAAGGGGTATACATGTATATCTTTAAGGTATGGCAAAAATAGACATATACATGAAGTGAAAACACATGAGCATAAAACATGTCCAAGATGGGGAATACAAGTTTAAAATGCATGAATCATCAAAACTAGACTATACTAGCACATCTAACGGGTACAAATAAGCGTTCAAGCACAAACATATAAAAAATTTATTTGTTGCCCACTATATGTACAAGTATAAATCCTAATCTTAATGAAAACTAACATTTAAACATATATTCAAAACTTGAAGTATAAAACGATGAAAAACACCTAGAGGTGGGGTGAATAGGTGTAAATGCTAATCTACAATTTTTTAAACAATTATGAATGAATGGATGCAACGATCTCTCAAAACAAGACTAAGAGCCGAATACCCGGTGAAGGGTTCTGAACTCCTTCCTCCTGATTCCTCTGGATATGAGTTAGAGGTGCACAATGCAACCTTATTGTATGAGATTTGATCGATAATGGCAAAGTATGAATGCAATGGTGAAATGCACACAATTTATAACACAAGTAAAGGAAACAATATCACAAACAAGTAATAGAGTGCAATAGAGAGTAAAGGAATTTAAGACAATAAAGAGCAATGACACAAAGCAATCGCAAACACAAGATATTTGTTTTGAGGTTCGAGCCACCGCTCTACTCCCCGCCTTCACCTCCGTGAAGGGTTTCCACTATCCACCGAGGGCGCTTACAAGGTCTACCAAAGACCGGAGCACCGAGCTCTACCACTTCAAGAACCTCTACCGAAGAGGTATCTCCACAAGATGAACAAAGAGTAACAAGTAGCCAAGAGATCTCTAAATGGATCACAAATTCTTTACAAACACTTCTCTCTTTACAACTTCCTTATAGATTGAGTAGGGAATTTTGGCTCTAAGAAGTGTAGTGAGAAAAACTCAGCTGTAGAATAATTTTTGCTAGAAAACACAACTGAAAACAAGCTCAAGAATGAATGAAAAATGGAGAGCTTAAAAACTTTTCTTCTCTTTTTAAAACTTTAAAAACTTAGGTATTTTTCTTGGTATTTTGCAAGAGCCTATTTTCCTCTATTTATAGGGAGAGGAATAGGTTAAAAACAATTTATTTTAAGCTTATTTGATCTGGAAAAGATCTCCAAAAACTCAGAAAAAGTCTGCCAAAAACAGATTTATAAAACATATTTCAGATTGCACCAAATAGGAAAGAGCCGTTGTAGCTTTGCAGGCCTGGCGGTCGACCGGTCCGGTCGGCCGTCAGCCTTGCTGGCAAGGAGCCGTTGGGCTCGGGTCGACCGTCCGGTCGACCGTCCTCTAAAATGAAACACAGTTTTCTTAAGGCGGTCGGCCGGGCGGTCGACCCAGAAAACCGGAGAGCAATCTGCTTTCAGACAGTCGACCGACTCGGTCGGCCGACAGACATATACAAGCGTGCACGTCCTGGATACAAGCTCCGGTCGACCGGTCCGGTCGGCCGGTCTTGCCTGAAACAGAAAAACAGCAAGAGACAGAACTTGGAATTTTTGTAAAAACATTTTGAAGTAAGGATAACTAAGTATCATGCTAGAAAGAGTATACATACATGATTTAAACAAGATATTCATTTTGTAAGAAGTTGGAGTCATGTATATATACTAAGGCATGAAACTTAGAAACAAAAGCTTTAAACATGAAAACTTGTATACAAAAATGTGTGTGTGTATCTAGAGCCAATTTTTCAAAACTTAAACTTTAACAAACTATTTCTTACATTGATTCTAAGGACTACAAGTTCTTCAAGTGGGCTTCTCCATATGATCTTGAAAGCTTGATATTTGAGCCCGAATTGAGGTGACTTGAGTCAAAACACCTTCCTTTAGGGAAGAAAACTTCTAGTTTAATTAGAACCCTGAAACACACTTAAACAACAAACATGATTAGTACAAATAACTATATATGTTTTGTAATCATCAAAACACACTAAAACCGGGTGATTGTAACCTTGAGCCAACAATCTCCCCCTTTTTGATGATGACAAAACATATAAGTTATTTAAACAAAAAAAGGGAAGAAGAGCTTGGAAAGCTCCCCCTCAATTAATGCTATGTATAAAGAATGACTATTGAGAAGCAAAATACATAAAGCATGAAACACCTAGTTTTTCTTCATAAAAACTCAAACAAACAAAACAATTCAAACTTATCCTTTTTCTCCCCCTTTTTGTTATACATCAAAAAGGGTTAAACAAAACAAAAATGTATTTTTAAGAATCCATAATGCAAACATTCAACTCACCACAAATAAAAGAGAATCTAGCATAATCTAATGGTTTAGTAAAAATATCGGCAAGTTAAAAATCAGTAGAAACATAATCAATATCAATATCACCTTTCTCATAATGATCTCTAAGAAAGTGATATCTAATATCAATGTGTTTGGTTTTACTATGTTGATTTGCATTCTTTGTCATATGAATAGAACTAGTATTATCACAAAATATCTTAACATGATCAAAATGCAAATCATAGTCAAAGAGAGTATGTTTCATCCAAAGAACTCGTGCACAACAAGCTCCGGCTGCAACATACTCTGCCTCGGCGGTTGAAAGGGCTACCGAATTTTGCTTTTTGGAAGACCAAGATACAAGACAATTACCTAGGAATTGACATGTTCTACTTGTGCTCTTCCTATCTACCCTACAACTCGCATAGTCGGCATCCAAAAAACTCGTCATTGAAAATTGTCCGGTTTTCGGATACCACAAACCCATTTCAATAGTGCCCTTAAGGTATCTAATTATGCGTTTAACCGCAATTATGTGAGACTCTTTAGGACAAGATTGAAAACGTGCACAAAGACAAACGGAAAACATAATATCCGGCCTACTAGCCGTCAAATACAATAAACTACCTATCATGCTACGATAAAGTTTAATGTCTATACTTTTACCTTGTTCATCCTTATCAAGCTTTGTAGTTGTTGCCATGGGAGTTTTGCTCACTTTAGCTCCTTCAAGCCCGAACCTTTTGATTAGTTCCTTTGTGTACTTGGCTTGATTGATGAAGATCCCATCCTTCCTTTGCTTGATTTGGAGTCCAAGGAAATAGTTGAGTTTCCCCATCATAGACATTTCAAATTCTTCCTTCATGCATGATTCAAAAGCTTGGCAAAGAGATTCATTAGTAGAACCAAAAATAATGTCATCGACATAAATTTGCACAATAAGAATATCATTTTTAACATATTTTGTAAACAATGTAGTGTCAATTTTACCTTTCTTAAAACCATTAGAAATTAAAAATGAAGAAAGTCTTTCATACCAAGCCCTAGGGGCTTGTTTTAAACCATAAAGAGCTTTATCTAATTTAAAAACAAAATCCGGATGTGTAGGATCAACAAACCCGGGGGGTTGTTCAACATACACCTCCTCTTCAATAAAACCATTTAGAAAAGAACTTTTAACATCCATTTGAAACAATTTAAAATCTTTATAAGAGGCAAATGCTAGTGTCATCCATATGGCTTCAAGCCGTGCTATGGGTGCAAAGGTTTCTTCAAAATCGATTCCTTCGATTTGAGTGTAACCTTGGGCAACTAACCTAGCTTTATTTCTAGCAACGTTACCCGATTCATCCAACTTGTTCTTAAAGATCCACTTAGTACCAATTGTTGGTCTATCGTGGGGCCTAGGAACAAGGTGCCAAACTTGGTTGCGCTCAAATTGATTGAGCTCCTCTTGCATGACAAGCAACCAATATGAATCGGCCTCGGCTTCGAGGACGTTCTTGGGTTCAATATGAGAAATAAATGCATAATGACCACAAAAGTCATGAAGTTTAGAGCGAGTGGTTACCCCTTTTGATACTTCACCTATGACGAGGTCCTTGGGATGATGAGGATTGTATCTCCAATCCTTTGGAAGTTGTTGAGTTGGCTCCACTTCATTTGTTTGCTTTTCATTTCCTTGAGCCTCTTCTACTTTAGCTTCACTTCCTTCATCCTTTGGCTTGTCTCCCATAGTAGGTGTATCCTCCAAGGTAACTTTCTCCAAGCCTTCATCCAATGCATCTATTTCTACAACATTCTTAACAAACAAATTAGATTCTTCAAACTTAACATGTATAGATTCCTCAATAGTCAAAAGATGATCTATTGAAGATTGTATAAGCCTTACTAGTATTAGAATAACCCACAAAAATTGCCTCATAAGATCTAGCATCAAATTTTTCTAAGTTATCTTTTGTAATTAAAACAAAACATTTGCATCCAAAAACTTTGAAATATGAAACATTTGGTTTTCTAGAAAAGTATATTTCAAAAGAAGTTTTTGAAGTATTTTTACACAAGAAAACACGATTTGATATATAGCATGATGTATTAACGGCCTCGGCCCACAAATAGTGTGGTAGACCATATTCACTAAGCATTGTCCTAGCCATCTCTTGTAAAGTTCTATTTTTCTGTTCAACTACTCCATTTTATTGTGGAGTTCTAGGACAAGATAGTTCATACTTTATTCCATGTTCTTCACAAAAAGTGGTAAAGGGTAGGTTAATGAATTCACCTCCTCTATCACTTCGTATTCTTACAATTGAAGTATCTTTTTCCTTTTCAACTCTTTTCTTAAAGGCTTAAAAATGTGAAAAGGCTTGGTTTTTGTGTTCAAGAAAGAAAGCCTAAGTAAAACGTGAAAAGTCATCAACCAAAACAAATGCAAACTTATTCCCACTTAGACTTTTGGTTTGAGTAGGACCAAATAAATCTATATGGATCAACTGCAAAGGACGAGATGTCATGATGCCTTGATTGACTTGAAAGAAGACTTGGTTTGTTGCCCAAATTGACATGCGTCACAAACCCGGTCCTTTTCAAAATTCAAGCATGGAATACCTTTCACCATTTCCTTTGTGTTTAACCTAGATATATGGTCAAAAGAAATGTGCCTTAATCTTCTATGCCACAACCAAGAGTCATCATCGAGGGCTTTTAAACAAGTGATATTACAAGACATGTTAGACATATCAATCATATAAACATTATTTTCACGAAAATCGGAAAACACACAAGTATTAGAAATTTTATCAATTACTTTACAAACTACATTATCAAAAATTACATCAAAACCTTTATCACAAAGTTGACTAACACTCAAGAGATTATGCTTGAGGCCATCAACTAAAACAACATTCTCAATTAAAGGGGATGTGCCGAGTTTTACATTACCAATACCGATGATTTTACCCTTAGCATCATCTCCGAAGGTGACGATGCCACCTTCATGGTATCTTGATAGGGTTGCAAAGTTGTTGATGTCCCAAGTCATGTGCCTTGAGCAACCACTATCAAGATACCACAATCCTCTACGTCGTTGGGCTTTGGAAGGTACCTGCATCATTTAACAAATTTATTGATTTTGGTACCCAAATTTTCTTGGGTCCTTGAAAGTTAGTGTTTCGAACCCAAACATTATGACGAGATGCATTTAGTCTATCATAGCAAAAATTGGCTAAGTGTCCTTTACGCCTACAATGTGAACATGAGAACACTTTACCATACATGAATGCATGATGTGTGTGTGAAGTGTGAGCATGTTTTGGGGGTTTGCCATGATGTAAAGGTTGTGTGGTATGAACATGAGTATGAGCATGGAAAGCATTTTTCTTAGGGGCTTGTTTCTTAGGAAACATAGCCTCAATTTTCTTTTTATCAAACTCACAATTTTTCAAAACAATTCCTAATGAGTCTATTCTTTCTTTAAGCATGGTAATTTCATTAGAATCAACTAGTGGGGACTTGCCTTTACAAGAAACTTGTAGTTATCAAAATCATTTTTAGTAGCAACTAAAGTAGAGAGCAAGTCATCTTTTTCTTTAGAAAGAGTAAATACTTGATGATTAAGAGACTCATTATCCTTTTTCATTTTTAAATACTTTTTCTTTAGGAAATCATAATTGTGTGATAATTCTACAAAAGCTTCTCCTAGTTCATCTATGGAAAGTTCATCATTAAGAGAAGTGGAAGGGGTTACCTTGCTTGTGCTTTCATTGGCCATGAAGCACATGTTGGCGGTGTCGATTTCGTCCTCGGATTCGCTCTCGGAATCCCATGTTGCCTTCATTACTTTCTTCTTGAAGGGCTTCTTGGAAGTGGAAGGCTTTGCTTTGTCCAGGCACTCCGCAACAATGTGACCCGGTCTTTTGCAATTAAAGCAAACAATCTTCCTCTCTTCTTACCATCTCTTTCTTCCTTGGAATCTAGCCTTGTTGTACATCCTCTGAACATTCTTTACAAGAAGTGAGAGCTCTTCGTCATCTTCTTCTTCATTGTCTTCATCGGAGTGTGAGGATTGACACTTGAAGGCTATTGTTTTCTTCTTGGAAGGAGCCATGTCCTCCCTTGCTTTTCTCTCCATCTCATGGGTTTTGAGGTTCCTAATGAGACCAATTAGCTCCATCTCCTCCTTGTTATTGAGTTCCTTCAAGGTTGTTGCTTTAACTTCCCATGAAGGAGGAAGAGCCCGGATGATCTTCCTTACTCTTTGGTCATTGTCAATGCCATCACCTAGAGAAGAAAGTCCATTAGTGATCTTTGTGAATCTTGTAACCATATCATCTATGGTTTCATTTTCTTACATGCAAAAGTTTTCATATTGGGACCGAAGAAGGTCTATCTTAGCCCTCTTCACTTGTGAGGTCCCCTCATGTGTTACTAGCAAGTGTGTCCAAATCTCAAATGCGGATTTGCAATGGATGACCCTAGAAATGTCATCATCATTGAGGGCTTGAAGTAGTGCATAGTGAGCCCTAGCATTGGCATCAAACTCCTTAGTCTCAATTTCAGACCAAGTGGATTCATCACTGGGGGGTGCACTAAAGGGTTTGGTCACGGCCTTTGCAACTCGACTACCTAGAGATTGCAAGAAAATGGTCATCTTAACCTTCCATATGGGAAAGTTAAGTTCATCAAACTTAGGAGGGGTCTTAATTCCATCGGCCATTTTTACTAAGTGAGAGTGTATGAAAAATAAATGAAGTGATTTAGCAAAATTAGGATCTCTTTAAGGTTGTTAAGCCAAGAGCCTAGAGACCAAGCTCTGATACCAATTGAAAAACACCTAGAGGGGGGGTGAATAGGTGTAAATGCTAATCTACAATCTTTTTAAACAATTATGAATGAATGGATGCACTGACCTCTCAAAACAAGACTAAGAGCCGAATACCCGGTGAAGGGTTCTGAACTCCTTCCTCCTGATTCCTCTGGATATGAGTTAGAGGTGCACAATGCAACCTTGTTGTATGAGATTTGATCGATAATGGCAAAGTATGAATGCAATGGTGAAATGCACACAATTTATAACACAAGTAAAGGAAACAATATCACAAACAAGTAATAGAGTGCAATAGAGAGTAAAGGAATTTAAGACAATAAAGAGCAATGACACAAAGCAATCGCAAACACAAGATATTTGTTTTGAGGTTCGAGCCACCGCTCTACTCCCCGCCTTCACCTCAGTGAAGGGTTTCCACTATCCACCAAGGACGCTTACAAGGTCTACCAAAGACCGGAGCACCGAGCTCTACCACTTACAAGAACCTTTACCGAAGAGGTATCTCCACAAGATGAACAAAGAGTAACAAGTAGCCAAGTGATCTCTAAATGGATCACAAACTCTTTACAAACACTTCTCTCTTTACAACTTCCTTATAGATTGAGTAGGGAATTTTGGCTCTAAGAAGTGTAGTGAGAAAAACTCAGTTGTAGAATGATTTTTGCTAGAAAACACAACTGAAAACAAGCTCAAGAATGAATGAAAAATGGAGAGCTTAAAAACTTTTCTTCTCTTTTTAAAACTTTGAAAACTTAGGTATTTTTCTTGGTATTTTGCAAGAGCCTATTTTCCTCTATTTATAGGGAGAGGAATAGGTTAAAAATAATTATTTTAAGCTTATTTGATCTGGAAAAGATCTCCAAAAACTCAGAAAAAGTCTGCCAAAACAGATTTATAAAACAGATTTCAGATTGCACCAAAGAGGAAAGAGCCGTTGTAGCTTTGCAGGCCTGGCGGTCGACCGGTCCGGTCGGCCGTCAGCCTTGCTAGCAAGGAGCCGTTGGGCTCGGGTCGACCGTCCGGTCGACCGTCCTCTAAAATGAAACACAGTTTTCTGAAGGCGGTCGGCCGGGCGGTCGACCCAGAAAACCCGAGAGCAATCTGCTTTCAGACAGTCGACCGACTCGGTCGGCCGACAGACATGCACAAGGGTGCACGTCCTGGATACAAGCTCCGGTCGACGGTCCGGTAGGCCGGTCTTGCCTGAAACAGAAAAACAGCAAGAGACAGAACTTGGAATTTTTGTAAAAATATTTTGAAGTAAGGATAGCTAAGTATCATGCTAGAAAGAGTATACATACATGATTTAAACAAGATATTCATTTTGTAAGAAGTTGGAGTCATGTTTATATACTAAGGCATGAAACTTAGAAACAAAAGCTTAAACATGAAAACTTGTATACAAAAATGTGTGTGTATCCTAGAGCCAATTTTTCAAAACTCAAACTTTAACAAACTATTTCTTACATTGATTCTAAGGACTACAAGTTCTTCAAGTGGGCTTCTCCATATGATCTTGCAAGCTTGATATTTGAGCCCGAATTGAGGTGACTTGAGTCAAAACACCTTCCTTTAGGGAAGAAAACTTCTAGTTTAATTAGAACCCTGAAACACACTTAAACAACAAACATGATTAGTACAAATAACTATATATGTTTTGTAATCATCAAAACACACTAAAACCGGGTGATTGTAACCTTGGGCCAACAAACGAGACATAAATCAACATGATAAACATAAAAACGATCATTATGTAAATCCACATGCTATTAGAACTATGATATACATAATAGCTAAACATGGTGAGAACACAACATATGGGTCCATATAAACATGGGTGATCTCTAATGCTATATATGCATGTCAATGATCTAATAATCATGACATTATCATAATAATCTATAAACATCCAAAAACATGAAGTATCAAAACAAAAATCATAAACATCCATATGTTCACTATGTATATGCATATGCATTAGATCTAGGATATATATATTAGTTTAAAACAAGGTGAGAACACTAAATATAGATCCATATAAAACATGGGTGTTTCAACTAAACATGCATATCACTATTCTAATAAACATGGCATAGGCATAATGAACAATAAAACATGACATGCTATAAATCAAAGCTATGAAAAACATGCAAATATAAACGGGAGTTAGAGATTGATACCAAAATTGATGAGGGCACCTCTCTATTTCTCCAAACCAAGGTGGTCTTTCCATCAAACTCTCCTTGAAAGTGATGCATCCAAATAATCCATATGAAGCTCGGAACGCAACCACCTCAAGGCACCATAACTCTCACATCATGCGAGAGCCCACACCTACATCAAATACAATATGGGTGGTTTTGGTACCCATACTCTTTTGGGTCCATGGGGGTTAGTACCTTTTCTAACCCAAATAAATTTATTTGCTAAATTAACATCATGTATATGATCATAGCAAAATTTAGCAAGGTGGCCCTTACGTCCACAATGTGTACATGTGTACACATGAGCATACATGTGATGGGTGTGGCCGTGAGCAGCATGTGTATGCCGTGGAGGGTGTGCATCCAAAGATGGAACTTGTTTCTTTCGAAACAAAGATTCCAAACGTGTATGACTCAAAACACATTGGCTCAAAGTGGAGCCCAAACAATCTACACTCTTCTTAAGCATAGATATATCATTTTCAATTAAAGAAGAAGTGCGGCATGCAATAGGTGAACTAGGTGAAACTATCCTAGCATGGCAAACATGTGAATCAATATTAATTTTCAAAGATTCATTTTTCTTTAAACAAACTTCTAAATCCTTAGAAATAGAAGCAAATTTCATTTTTAAAGAATCATTTTAAAGATCTAGGACATACATATTAGTTTAAAACAAGGTGAGAACACAAAGATATAAGTCCATCTAAAATATCGGTGTCTCAAATAACTAAACATGTATATCACTAATCTAAATCACATGGCATAATCATAATAATCAATAAATCAATACCATCTAAAAAATCAACAATATGAAAAGCATGTAAACAATAAAAAGGAGTTAGAGATCGATACCAAAACTTATGAAGGCACCTCTCTAGTTCTCCAAACCAAGGTGGTCCTCCCACCAAAATTTCCCTTGAAAGTGATGCATCCAAATTGTCCTCTTTAAGCTCGGAACGCATCCATCTCAAGGCACCATAACTCTCACGTCATGCGAGAGCCCACACCTACATCAAATACAATAGGGGTGGTCTTTGGTACCCACACTCTTTTCGGTCCATGGGGGTTAGTACCTTTTCTAACCCAAACAAATTTATTTGCTAAATTAATATCATGTAAACGATCATAGCAAAATTTAGGAAGGTGGCCCTTACGTCCACAATGTGTACAAGTGTACACATGAGCATACAATGTGTTATGGGAGTGTACGTGTCGAGCATGTGTATGCCGTGTATAGTGTGCATGCAAAGATGGAACTTGTTTCTTTCGAAACGTAGATTCCAAACATGTATGGTTCAAAGCACAATGGCTCAAAGTGGAGCCCAAACAATTCACACTTTTCTTCAAATCATTTATATCATTTTCAATACTAGAAGATAAAGTAGAGCATGCAATAGGTAAGCTAGGTGAAGCTACACTAGCAAGACAAACATGAGTGTCAAAATCATTTTGCAAAGAAATATTTTTCTTTAAACACTCTTTCAATTCTTGTGAAATTAAGTCAATTTTGTTTTTCAAGGAATTATTCTCTTTTAATACAAAATCAAATTTTGAAGTTAAATCCTTATTTTTCATCAAAATATATTCACAATAATTTTTACTTTTCAAAATTTTATTTTCATTAAGAGTAAGATCAAGTTGTGATTTAAATGAGTCAAGTTCACTTGAAAATTCATCCCTTTCTTGCAAAACATTTTCAAGTCTAGAGGATAAATTTTTATTTTCTTCTTTTAAAATAAGATTATCTTTTTTCAAAAGTTTGTGTTTAGAAATCAAATTTTCACAATTTTTAGCAAGTTCATCATTCATAGATTGTGCTTCTAAACACTCATTACAATATGAATTAGAACTAGCATCTAGTTGAGATTCTGATTGTACCTCAAGGGAGTCATTCCCTTGGACCATAAAGCAATGTTCTTCGGTCTCTTCTCTTCTAGATCTCCTCATCATATTGATAATCTTTAATAGCTTGGGAGAAGTCAAAATGCTCCATACCGCAAAAGCCGAGTCATAGTGAGAAAACACATGTAAATATTCTTTATGAAGTGATGCTCTAAGTGCCTTTAGGGCTATAGCATTTGCCTCTACATGCTTGCTATCACTAAGATAGGATTCCTTAGTAATGGCAAGGTGAACCTTATATCCTAGGGCTTTCAAATGACAACTCATCATAACCTTCCATATATCTAGTTTAGAGTAATCAAACATGGGAGGGCTATCCATGAGTGCAAACTATATGTGTGCAAATGCAAATGCAAATGTAGATTAGCAAACCAAGATCACACTCCTAGGTGGTTAAACCAAATATCAGGAGCGTAGGCTCTGATACCAATTAAAAGTACACCTAGAGGAGGGTGAATAGGTGTACTGCTAATCTAATGAACAAAATGCGAAAATTAAAACTAATTTGCAACAACACTTAGTGCAACCAACGAGTGTAGCTGAATTCCCCGTGAAGGGCTCTAGACTAACTCCTCATAATTCCTCTGAATAAGAGTTGAGGCTCTATATGAAGCTCTCGTGGTTAAGCACAAGTAAGGCACACAAACACTCAAGCATGTATATGATATGACAAGGTAAAGCAATGCACAAATAAAGAGAGAGAGAGTTTAGAGTCAATGGATCAAACGCAAACAACAAGATGTGTTTCAAGGTTCGAGCACCGAGCTCTACGTCCCCGCCTTCACCGAGAAGGATTTCCAATCAACTAGGAGTACCGAACTCCTCTCTCAACCGATACAACCTCCACCGAGGCAATACAAATGGTCTACCGAAGACGGAGTACCGAACTCCACCGAACCAACCAATACAACCTCCACCGAGGCAACACATACCCAACTCCACCTCACACTAGAGGGAGTAAACCACAACTTCAACCTCTACCAAAGAGGGAGCTAACCACAACCCAAATCAACCTCTACCAAAGAGGGATATCACAAATGAAAGGGTATACAACTTGGTGGTCTAACAACCACAAACAATTTCTTTTCCCACAAAATAAAAGATCCTGTAGAGAGGATAGAATGATAGCTCAAGTATGAAAATCAAGGTGTTTTGGAAATCAAATAACAAAGAAAAATACTTAGGAAAACACTTGCAATATGATAGAAATGTAGATCTAAAGCAATATCTCAAATCCCTATTTCTTTGATTTTTCCAAAACCCTTGAAAAACAATATAAAGATGAAATCTTTTTGCTCTAAAACACTTTTGAAAACTTGTTTTAAACACTAGAGAATAGGCAAATTTTTCTTCTAAAAAATCTTGGCCAAAAACTCAAACAAATGGGGTTTATATAACCCACAACCAAAAACTAGCCGTTGGCTGAAAAGTCAGCCATGGCGGTAGGCGGTCGACTGCCCGATCGACCGACAACGGTCAAAAATTTGACCGTTGGAGTCTTCCGGTCGACCGGCCGGTCGACCATCCCAATCCAGAGAGCAACTTTGCTCTCTGGTCGGTCGACCGCCCGGTCGATCGTGCCTTGCTTTCGGTCGACAGTCCGGTCGACCGCCCCCACCCGAGAGAGGGGGACTTGCAGTCGGTCGACCGCGCGGTCGACCAGCTCAAGTACCTAGCCAACGTGCACAAGTTTGTACACGTCGGTCGACCGGTCCGGTCGACCGACTCTGGGTCCGGTCGACCGGCCCGATTGACCGCTAGAGCCTGGCAGAAGGCATTCTCGGTCAGAAAAACTTGATTTTTATAATTCTAAAAATTCTCATAAATCTTCTAAAAATTCACAAAAATAATTTTATCATAATACATTGATATACAAACTTGTGTTAAAAATTTCAACACAAATTTCAAACATTTTGAACCATTTTTGTGTTATGGAAAAATTGTCGAAAACCAAAACCCATATTTTTCCAAACTTGGATTTTTCAAAAGAAAATTCTTTTTATCCAAAACTCATTCAAATACAAAACATGATACTTAAACACATTGAAGCATGTTGCATATGGATATAAGTCCAATATACAATAAGGATATATATATATATCATTATTTTTGACTTTAAATATGAAAATATGTGTTGTTAAAATACCAAAACACCAAAACTCATGAATAGGCATATCAAAATAAGTTTGTCTAGGAAATTTAGCATGCATGTATATAGAACACATCCAATATACATTTAAACCATTTAAACTTGTATTGATACTATCTATTCATGAAAACCAATATCGGTTAAACCAAAAACTGAAAAATCGAATCCAAAACATGAAGCGTGTGTGTATTGTGAACTTGAGCATATCACACTATCTAGTCGTTACAAATGGATCTAAAATATAAAACTAAACTATGGCACCGATGTCTTCTTGAGAAACTCCATCTTCAAGCAAACTCAATCCAAACTGTGATCCATCGAGCTTGACTCCAGCGAGTGCTATATATGATCTTTATGCTCGGGCTCTTGAATCACCATGTGAAAGGCTTCAAAACTCCTTTGTTGAAGCTAATCATCAACTAATATCTTGATTAAGAATCTGAAACTAAACATCACAAGTGTATTAGTAAACATAACTACATGAGTTAATCATCAACAAAACTAGAGTGGAAGGCCTCTGGGCCAACAAGATATAGTAAGCACAAATAAAGCATATATATATATATATATATATGTATGGAAAATTAAATATCAATCGAAATTGATACTATTTGAAGTGTAAGTATACATATATAAAAACGTATATGAGTATATAAATAGAATGTCAATAGTGATACCAATTGAGAAGATCCAATGATACCAATTGAAAACACAATAAGATCAAGTGTATAACTCATATTTCCTACCACTCATTTCATGCACATGCTTAAAATGATTTTCAATAAGAAGCATGCAAGGCATGGTCGCCCAACCAACCGCCCTTAAATGAAAGGGGTTTTCAAAAATAGGTTTGAAAATAGTTTAACATAATTGAAAACTCTTCCAAAATGAAGAATATGAACTAGTTATAAGAAAAATTTGTAAACACGTACGAAATCCTTCAAGCAAGGAATAAAATAAAAATAAATTTCATGAAACATGTAAATCACATGATCACCAAAGACTCAAAATCTATAAAGCATAAATTGTACTCATGAAAATAAAATCATGACGAAACATCAAATAATATGAGTGTATAAGAGTTATGTGAAACACATTATCATGAAACTAGGCAATAAAACTCAATATGAAATTCCCTAAAAAAAAATAAGAAAATCATCAAAACTAGAATCCTTCAAGGTATATGTATATCATGTACAAACTAAAGTATACATACATATCCAAATATAAAAGAGTCCACAAAAGTATATGCATGAAGGCAAGTGGCTCAAGGGATGTATATGTATAGCTAATAGTTTAGACAAAATGACATATATATGAAGTTAAACATACACATGAAAATATGTCAAAAATATGGAATACAAGTCAAATGTATGAATCATCAAAACTAGACTATACTAGTACATCTAATGGGTAGAAATGAGTATTCAAGTATAAACATGTAATAATCTATTTGTGACTCACTAGTTGTACAAGTATATATCTAAATTTTAATGAAAACTAACATCCAAACAAGTAATCAAAAACATGAAGCATAGAAATCAAAACAAAAACTCATATGATCATTATGACAAATGCACATGCATTAGATCTAGGACATATAAATTAGTTAAAACATATGTGAGAATACAAAGATATAATTCCATATTAAACATGGGTGTCTCAAATAACTAAACATGTATATCACTAATCTAAATATCATGGCATATAACATACTAATCATGAAACATCAAAACATGCTAAAATTAATGACATGAAAAGCATGTAAACATAAATGAGGAGTAAGAGATTGTTACCAAAACCTAGAAGGCAACTCTCCATGTCTCCAAAATAAGGTGGTCCTCCTACCAAACCCCCATTGAAAATGATGCATCCAAATAATCCTCTTATTAGCTCGGAACGCATCCACCTCAAGGCACCATTACTCTCACATCATGTGAGAGCCCACACCTACATCAAAAATAATAGGGGTGGTCTTTAGTACTCACACTCTTTTGGGTCCATGGGGTTAGCACCTTTCCTAACCCAAACAAATTTACTTGCTAAATTTGAATCATGCATCCTATCATAACAAAATTTAGCAAGGTGGCCCTTACATCCTCAATGTGTACAAGTGTACACGTGAGCATACATAGTGTTGTGTACATGAACGTGCGAAGCATGTGTATGACGTGGTTTGTGTGCATGCATAGATGGAACTTGTTTCTTTCGAAACATAAATTCCAACCGTGTATGATTCATGGCACAATGGCTCAAAGTGGAGCCCAAACAATCCACACTCTTCTTTAACAAACAAATATCATTATCAATCCTAGAAGAAGAGGTGCGTGCAATAGGTGAGTTAGAATGTGAAGCTACACTAGCATGGCAAACTTGAGAATCTATATCATTTTTCAAAGAAACATTTTTCTTTAAACAATCTTCCAATTCTTGTGAAATCAAATCAATTTTGTTTTTAAAAGAAACATTTTCTTTTACAACAAAATCAACTTTTGAAGATAAAGCCTCATTTTTTCTTTAAAACATTTTCACAATCATTTTTGTTTTTCAAAATTTTGTTTTCATTAAGTGCAAGTTCAAATTGGGATTTAAGTGAGTCAAGTTCACTTGAAATCTCATCCCTCTTTTACAAAGCAATCTCAAGTCTAGAAGATAAATTTTTATTTTCTTCTTTTAGAACAAGACAATCCTTTTTCAAAAGTTTATACTTTGAAATTAAACTTTCACAATTTTTAGCAAGTTCATCATTCAAGGCTTGTGCATCCATACACTAATTGCAATATGAACTAGAACTAGAATCTAGTTCAGTTTCTGATTGTACCTCAAGGGAGTCATTCACTTGGACCATGAAGCAACGTTCGTTGGACTCGTCTCGACTAGATTTTCTCTTCTTATTGATAAGCGTTGGTAGCTCGGGAGATGTCAAAATATTCCATACTGCAAAAGCCGAATCATAGTGAGAAAAAATATGTAAATATTTTTTATCAAGTGATGCTCTAAGTGCCTTTAGGGCTTGCGCATCAGCCTCTATATGCTTGCTATCACTAAGATAGGATTTCTTGGTAATGGCAAGATAAACTTTATATCCTAGGGCTTTTAAATGACAACTCATCATAACCTTTCATATATCAAGTTTAGAGATATCAAACATGGGAGGGCTATCCATGAGTGCAAACTATATGTGTGCAAATGCAAATGCAAATGTAGATTAGCAAAATCAAGATCACACTCCTAAGTGGTTAAACCTAATATCAGGAGCATAAGCACTAATATCAATTGTAAGTACACCTAGATGGGGGGTGAATAGGTGGTAGTCTATTGAACAAAATGTGAAAATTAAAAACTAAATTACAACACACTTAGTGTAACCAACAAGTGTAGCTGAATTCCCGAAAGGCTCTGGATTAACTCCTCTTGATTCCTCTGAATAAGAGTTGAGGTGCTATATGAATCTCTCGTGGTTAAATACAAGTGAGGCACACACAAACAAGCCAAGCATATAATATATGAATGAGCAATATGAAATGATGTAAGGCATAATATAAGAGAGAGAGAGAGAGAGAGAGTTAGAGTCAATGGATCAAACGCTAACACACGGATATGTTTCGAGGTTCGAGCACACAACTCTACGTCCCCGCCTTCACACAGAAGGATTTCTACTAACTTATCCACACAGGACTCCCACACAGGGAACCTCCACTGAGAATTTGGGGCAATTACAATATGGAGTACACAACTCTTCTCTCAACCAAAACAACCTCTACACTTAGAGGCTAGGCACAACCAACACAAAAACCACCTCACACAAGAGGGGTAGGCACCTAGCCAATACAAATCAATCAACCACTCACTAGAGGGATAGGGCACAAAGCCACCACTCCAAAATCAACCTCTACACAAGAGGGATAACACAAAGTAGGAGGGTTTACAACTTGGTGGTTTCCACAACCATAAACTAATTTTCCAACAAAATAAAGATCATATAGATAGGATAGCAAGATAGGCTCAAGTGTGAAAAATAAAGAGTTTGAAAATCAAAAACTTAAAGAAAAACTCTAGGGGAAAACTCTAGATAGAATAGAAAATGAAGATCAAACCAATTCCCAAAGAATTTTCTTTTCAATGATTTTCCAATCCCTTTTAAAAACAAAATAAAGATGAAATCTTTAAAGCTCTAAAACTCTTTTTGAAACTTGAAAAAAAAACATTTTTGAATAGGAGAAATTTTGCTCTTGAAAGTTCTTACTAAAACACTCTTGAAATGGGGCATTTATAATCCCCTAAAAGAATCTTCCCGTTCGCAGTAGATAGGACAAAATTGACCTTCTAGTCGGCCGGCCAACGGTAAAAAAAGTAACTGTTGAGCCTGCCGGTCGACTGCCCGGTCGACCGTGCCAATTCCAGAGAGCACTTGCTTTCTGACCGGTCGACCGCTCGGTCGACGTGCCAAGCCTCACGGTCGACCGTCCGGTCGACCGTCCCCACCCGAGAGTGGGGCACTTTCAGTCGGTCGACCGCTCGGTCGACCGGCCAACTGGTATGGCCTTGTCAACGTTTATGTGCACATTCGATCGACCGTTCCGATCGACCGGCTCCTGGTCCGGTCGACCAGTCGGTCCACCGCCAAAGCCTGGCAGACAGAAATTCAGGACTTGAAAATTGAGTTTTTATTTACCAAATAAATCCCACAAAATCTCTAAAAATCCACAAAAATAAGTTCTTATATTATCTTTGAAATACAAACTTGTTTGAGTAAAAATCAAACCAAGTTACAAACAGTTTGAACTCTTTTTGTGTTATGAAAATTTTGCCGAAAACCAAATTCCCTATTTTCCAAAACTAGGATGTTTGAAATGGAAAATCATTTTGTCCAAAACTCATCCAAATACAAAAACATGATATGAAATAACATTTGAGGCATATAGTATATGGATATAATCCAATATACATATAAAGTTATATATCAATATTTTTGACAATAAATCAAAAAATAAGTTTTGTTAAAATACCAAAACTCCAAACTTATGAAATAGACAATCAAACTAAGTGTCTTTAAATAGTTGAAGCATACATGTATATAGAAAAAATCTAATATACATTAAACTATGTAAACTTGTTTTAATATAATTCTATTCATGAAAATCAAGATCGGTTAAACTAAAAACTGAAAACCAAAACATGAAACTTTAAACAAGTTTGTGTGTTGTGAACTTGAGCATATCACACTATCTAATCTTTAACAATGGATATAAACTATAAACTAAACACTGTACCGAAGTCTTCTTGTAGAGCGTCGTCTCCAAGTCAACTCGATCCAAACGTGATCCACCGAGCTTGACTCCAACGAGTGCTAGATATGACTTTGACGCTCGGGCTCTTGAATCAAAACACCTTTGTTGAAGCTAATCACCTACTAATATCTTGGTTAAGTATCTGAAACTAAACATCACAAGATTATTAGTAAACTATAACTACATGAGTTAATCATCATAAAACTAGAGTGGAAGGCCTCTGGCCAACAATATCAAATCTCAATATGCTTGGTCTTACTACGTTGATTTGCATTCTTAGTCATATGAATTGTACTAGTATTATCACAAAATATTTTGATATGGACATAATGCAAATTATAGTCAAGGAGAGTATGTTTCATTCAAAGGACATAAGCACAACATGCCCCCACCGCAACATACTCCACCTCGGCGGTTGAGAGGGCTACCGAATTTTTTTTCTTACAAGACCATGAAACAAGATAATTACCAAGAAATTGACATATTTCACTAGTACTCTTCCTATCCACTCTATAACCCGCATAGTCAGCATTATATCATAGACCCATTCCAATAGTACCCTTAATTTAATGAATAATGCGTTTTACCGCAATTAAATGAGTTTCTTTGGGACAAGATTGGAATCTAGCACAAAGACACACACTAAACATAATATCCGGCCTATTAGCCATTAAATTCAACAAACTACCAATCATGCTTCTATATAATTTTATGTCAACACTCTTACCTTGGTAATCCTTGTCAAGCTTGGTGGTGGTAGCCATGAGAGTGTTGCAAATTTTTGAGTCTTCAAGCCTAAATTTCTTGATGAGTTCCTTAGAGTACTTGGCTTGACATATGAAAATTCCATCACGATTTGCTTTATTCGGAGTCCAAGAAAATAGTTCAATTCACCCATCAATGACATCTCAAATTCACGTTGCATACATTGTTCAAACTCCTTGCAAAGTAATTCATTAGTAGAACCAAAGATTATATCATCAACATATATTTGTACTATAAGAATGTCACTACCAACATGTTTAGTAAATAATGTGGTGTCTACTTTGCCTTTAACAAAATCATTTGATAGAAGAAAACTAGAAATCCTTTCATACCAATCTCTTGGAGCTTGTTTTAAACCATACAATGCTTTATCTAGTTTAAAAATAAAATTTGGATGTATATGATCCACAAAACCGGGGGGTTATTCAACATATACTTCCTCATCAATAAAACCATTTAAAAATGCACTTTTTACATCCATTTGAAAAAGTTTAAAATTTTTATAGGATGCATAAGCTAGTGTGATCTGTATGGCTTCTAGCCGTGCTACGGTGTAAAAGTCTCCTCAAAGTCGATTCCTTCAACTTGAGTGTAACCTTGGGCCACTAACCTAGCCTTATTCCTAACAACATTATCTGACTCATCCAACTTGTTCCTAAAAATCCACTTAGTATCAATTGTTGGTCTATCATGGGGTCTAGGAACAAGATGCCAAACTTGCTTTCGCTCAAATTGATTGAGCTCTTCTTGCATAGTAAGCAACCAATATAAGTCACCCTCAGCTTCGAGGATGCTTTTGGTTTCAAAATGAGATATGAATTCATAATGTCCACACAAATCATGGAGTTTGGATCGAGTGGTTACCCCCTTTGATACATCACCTATGATGAGATCTTTGAGAAGATTTGAGGCGTATCTTCAATCTTTAGGAAGTGGTTGTGATGGTTCCACTTAATCCTTTTGAACTTCACTATTAGGTTCTTGCTTGTCTTCTTGAATGGGTGAGTCCTTTAAGGATATTTTCTCCAAGTCCTCACCTAATGAGTCAATCTCTACAACATTCTCAACAAATATATTAGAATCCTTAAATTTAACATGCATAGATTCTTCAATAATAAGAGATGATTTAATGAATACTCTATATGCTTTGCTAGTACTAGAATAGCCAACAAAGATTGCTTCATAAGCCTTAGAATCAAATTTACCTAAATTATCTTTGTGTTCAAAACAAAACATTTGCGTCCAAAAACTTTAAAGTATGAAACATTTAGTTTTCTTAAATGATAAATTTCAAAAGAAGTTTTGAAGTATTTTTATACAAGTAAATTCGGTTTGATATATATCATGCGGTGTTTACGGCCTCGGCCCATAAGTATTGAGGGAGCATGTATTCACTTATCATAGTCCTAGCCATTTCTTGAAGAGTTCTATTCTTTCGTTCAACTACTCCATTTTGTTGTAGAGTTCTAGGATATGACATTTTATATTTAATTCCTTTTTCATTACAAAAAGTCATGAAGAGTTGGTTGACAAACTCACCACCTCTATCACTTCTTATGCATAAAATCGAAAATCCTTTTTCTTTTTCAACCCTTTTTCAAAAGTCTTAAAATGCGAAAAAAATTGATCTTTATGCTCCAAAAAGAAAACCCAAGTGAGACGAGAGAATTCATCGACTGAAACAAAAACATATCTACTATTTCCATTTAAGCTTTTAGTTTTAGTTGGTCCAAAAAGATCCATGTGAATCAATTCTAATGGCCTAGATGTCATGATATCCTTGATTGGTTTGAAAGAAGACTTGGTTTGTTTTTCAAGTTGGCACGCACCACAAATGCGGTCTTTTTCAAACTTAAAAAGGAATACCCTTCACCAATTTCTTAGAATTTATTATAGAAAGATGATCAAAAGAGGCATGGCCTAATCTTCTAAGCCATAACCATGAAATCACATCAAAAGCATTTAAACAATTTGTAGTGCAATCCAAATTAAGCATTTAAATAATATAGACATTATTTTCACGAAATCCAGTGAGAATACATTCATTGGTTTTACAATCAAAAATTTTGCAAGAAGATTCATCAAAAACAACTTTGAGTCCATGATCACATAGTTGACTAATACTGAGTAAATTATGTTTAAGCCCATCAACAAGAACTACATTTTCAATGAAAGGAGATGCATCAATCTTAATGTTACCTATACCAATGATGGTGCCCTTGGAGTCATCTCCCAAGGTGACGGTGTCACCTTCAGTGTATCTTGATAGGGTTGCGAAATTGTTGATGTCCCATGTCATATGCCTTGAGCAACCACTATCAAGGTACCACCGCTCCTTACGTCTTAGAGTCTCAGTGTGTACCTATATCAAATAATATAAAGCTTGATTTTGGTACCCATATTTTCTTGGGTCCTAATGTGTTAGTGTTTCGAACCCAAACATGATTATTCATACTATTTATATGATCATAACAAAATTTAGCTAAATGACCATTCCGACCACAATAAGTACATTTATAAATTCTTCCATATTTAAAAGCATAATGAGCATGTGGTTTATGAACATGTGATTTGTGAGCATGAGATGTTTTTGCATGATTGACATGTGATGTGTTGGCATGATGAACATGTGGGGTTTTAGCATGTTTAACATAAGGAGTATGCATGTCCTTCTTTGAAAATATTTCTTCTAATTTAGTATTGTTAAAAGCACATTCTTTTAAAATATTTTTCAAATCATTTATTCTAGTTTTTCACATAGAAAACCCATTTTCATCAATTTTAGGATATTTAGCTTTGCAAACAACTCTATAGGCATCAAACTCTCTTTGTGTTGAAATAAGAGTAGAAGATAATTCATCCTTTTCTTTTGAAGGAATAGCAATTTAATTTTAAGCATTTCATTTTCCTTTTTCAATTTTAAACATTCTTCCTTTTTAGAATCAAAACTTTCTGAAAGTTCAATAAAAGCTTGTAATAACATTTCTTTACTAATTTCACTATCATCATCATATGGTCGGAAGTTACCTTAGGTGTGTTTGCCATGAAACACACATTAGCCGTGTCAACTTCCTCTTCGAAATCACTTTCTGAATCCCAAGTGGCTTTGTACACCTTCTTTACAAAAGGCTTCTTTTGCTTCAAGGAGGAAGATATCTTTTTCTTGAAATCTGGACAATCGGCCATGATGTGTCCGGGTTTCCGATAGTTATAGCATGTGATCTTTTTCTCCTCCTTCCCTTCCCATCACCTTCTATGGCTGAGTTTGTTCTTATGATACATCCTTTTTATATTTCTCACAAGAAGAGACAGCTCTTCATCATCTTCTTCATCATTATAGTTGGTGGAGGTAGACTTGAAAGCTATAGACTTTTCCTTTTGTGGCGCCGCTTCTTCTCTAGCCTTTTTCTCTATCTCATGAGTCTTAAGATTTTCAATAAGACTTATGAGCTCCATCTCGTCTTTGTCATTCAGTTCCTTCAACGTGGTAGCTTGATTTCCCATGATGACGGGAGAGCATGAATCACCTTACGCACCTTTTGGTCGTTGTTGATTTCATCACCTAGAGAAATAAGAGCATTTGTGATTTTAGTAAACTTAGTAATCATATCATCAATAGGTTCATTTTCTTGCATTTTAAATCTTTCATATTGGGAACGCAAGAGATCAATTTTAGGTCTCTTAACTTGTGATGTTCCCTCATGAGTGACCAATAAGTGTTGCTAAATCTCATAGGCGGACTTGCAATGGATAACCCGTGTTAAGTCATCCTCATTCAATGCTAAAAGTAGGGCATTTTGAGCCTTCGAATTAGCATCAAATTCCTTGGAGGTAAGATCGGACCAAGTGTCTTCCTCACCTTCGTAAAAGGCTTGGTCAAAGATTTAGCAACTAGGCTACCTAGAGATTGTAGAAAAACGTTCATCCTAACTTTCCATATGGAAAAGTTGATTCCATCAAATTTGGGAGGGGTCTTAATGTTATCGGCCATCTTTACTAGTGTATGAATGAATATATGAAAATAGTGATTAGCAATTTATAGGATCTCTCTAAGGATGTCAAGCCAAAAACTAGAGTCCTAGCTCTGATACCAATTGAAATCACCTAGAGGGGGGTGAATAGGTGATTATGCTAATCAATGCACTAATTTAAAAATGAGATGATGTAACGATCACTCAAAGCCAGATTAGAAGCCGAATACCCCGTGAATGGCTTTCAACTCCTTCCTCGTGATTTCTCTAAATAAGAGTTTGAGGTGCGCAATGCAATCTTGTTGTGAGAGTATAGATCGATAATGTAAGAATGAATGAATAGAAAGTAAGCAACACAAGTAAACCAATCGCAAACACAGAGATTTGTTTCGAGGTTCGAGCACCCAGCTCTACGTCCCCGCCTTCACCCAGAAGGATTTTCGATCCACTAGATATTCCACAAAGGATTACAACCACTAGGGAGTACCCAACTCCTCAATCACACTCCTCTAGTCTAGAGGTAGTGGAGCCACAAATACAATAATCATTTGGTGATCAAAAGACCACAAACTCTCTTCGGAAAAACTTTTCTTTACAAAACCCTAGAGAATAATTTATAGGATTGAAGCTCAAGGTTTGTAAGTGAAAAATCAAACAAAGTAGAAGAGAGATTTGATTCAAAAACTTCAGAGAAAAATCAGAGATTAGAGCACAAAACTGAGAATAAAACTTCTTTCAAGAATACTCAAACTTTGATTTCTTTGCAAATGTTGTTGTGATTCTCCTCAACTCCATCCACTCCTATTTATAGGATATAGGTAGGGATTAAAGGGTAAATACTAATTATGACTAATCAGGAAGGATAAGACCCAAAACCAGCCTAAAATCACGTTTTGAGATTAAAAACGCGTTTTAAAATATGCTTAAAAAACTAGCTGTTTGGCAAAGAAAACACTCACGGTCGACCGGTTTCCAAAAACTTTTGACCGTTGGCAAGCTCTGGTTGATTGCCCGGTCGACCGTCCCAAATAGAGAGTTGGGTGCAGTCAGTCGGTCGACCGCCCGGTCGCCCGACATGGGGTCCGGTCGACCGCCCGGTCGACCGGATAACGTGCTCACATGCACACCCCCAACGGTCAGAACTGCGGTCGATCGCACGATCGACCGTTCTAACCTATAAAAGAGCCGGTCGATCGTCCGTTCGACCATAACAGGTCAAAACATAAAATTTTGAGGAAATATTTTTGAAGATAAGTTTATTTTCAAAAATGATTTTTGTCATAACTTTGTAAAATACAATAACTGAGTTTGCACATACTGAAATAGGTCTATTAAAGTATTTTACACAAAAGACCAAAATAATCTTTTAAAAACCGTGTAATTTTATGTGTGTGGGGAAATTGAGCTTCAACACTATATACTATCCTTTAACAAACTAACAAAAAAATAAAAACTATATAGGAAGGTGTCTCTGAACCGCGTTGTCGAGCTAGAGCCTCCTCTCCTACAAAAGAGTCATCTTGCGCCATCAACCTTACAACATGCTTTTAGTGCCATTAACCTTGCAACATGCTTTTAGAAATCCAAAGCCATCAAGACTTGTACAAACCTAAAATTCATTCTAGAATCTTTATTAGTACCAAATAGCTTTTATATGTTTTATTATCATCAAAACGTATACAAATAGAGAGTATAACCTTTTGGGCAAACAGTTCCCACATAGAGCCATAGAGATATACGACCCAAAGAATGGTAATGTATTCAATGTAAATGGTCAACATCTAAACTCATTTTTGGAATCAGTACCGGAAGCAGATACAGCCATGGGTCTTTTTAACCTAATGTATCGATGACTCTACCTCTCTTCCAGTTCATTTCATTCATTTATACATAAAAGCATACATTGGGGACAATGCATGACACAAGTGTGGGGGAGAGTACTAATGCTTAATTTCAAAAATAAATAAATAAAAATGAATAAAAAATAAATAAAAAATAAAAATATTTATTTTAACATAGATTATTGACTAACTGTAGGTTGCTGTTAACATAACTCAAAATAAAATAAAAAAATTAAATTAAAAAAATATATATTTGAAAAAGGAAACAATATTTTGATTTATCTTTTGAAAGAAATCTAAGTTAATCTTTAGAATTAGGAAAAACATGATTAGGATTTCTAAAAACTTGGTCAAAATAAAATAAATTATTGGATTTTTAGGTATAGGAGGAAAAATTGAATAAGTAATTAATCTTGATTTTTATATTAATAAAATGTGCATACCTAATACACTTACATATCTAGGATTCTAAGACAAAGACTCTAGTGCCTTATAAAAAATATACATATAATAATATAATAATATAAATAAAAAATTAGAGTTCACTAATTAATCTGGATACATGTGCCTCAAGAAGCATAAGTATTCACGCCTAAAGGTGATTTTATAAATAAAGTCCTTAGTTTTTGTGGCCTAGTTCACTCGAGTCCTTTAATCCGTGGGGTATTTTCTCACCCGGTGCCCTAAAACTGACTGGTTTGGAAGCCACCAACTTTAGGCACGCTACAAGGGTGAATTAGAAAGCCTAAGAAAACTAAAAAATATTATCTATATATGTACTAACACATCTAACAGTCAATTAGTTTGGTATGAGGGTCTCAAGAAGCATTGATACTTATACAAAAGAAAATTAGATGAGTTATACATATTATTAAAATAATAATAATAACAATAATAATAAAGAGGCATTGGAGCCAAGTTAAAAAATCCCTAGTAAAGATTCACATTCACAAGGATGCATATGACTTAGGGTAACAAAAGAGACTATATAAAAATTTAATTTTAAACCTTACCTAAAATTGATAACAAATTATTGTATAAAGGCTAAGTTAAAGAATGAATAAAAATGATAATCCTAAAACTTATAGATTACTTAGTTTCTTCAAATATATTTCAAATATTTCTCTCCTTTTTCAAAATAAAAAAAATTAATTACTAACATTTTCTTTTATAGATTTTGTGGGTGTAATCTACTGAAAACCCTCACGAGACAACACTCGTCCTCTAGGGGTAACCTAGAGGTTTAACGACTTGTTGCATGTGCTAAGTGCGACTGTAATTCCTATGAAAGTGAGTTAGCATAGGTTAGTTTTTATTTTATTTTATTTTTTCTTTTTTTATTTTTACTCGAGGACAAGCAAAAAGATAAGTGTAGGGGGTGTGAAGGTAGTCAAAAGTGCATATTTATCACCATATTTCCCTACTTATTCTTATATTAAGCACTACTATGTAATATTTTATTGTTTAATATTGTGAAGGCTTTGAGTAATTGAATAATAAAGAAATAAGCACAAGTGAAGCCCAAAAGCCAAAAATCTCACAAGCCCACAAGCATAATTTATTTTAGTAATTTGAAAGTTTCTATCTTATCTAACCTAATCTAAACTTAAATTTTAAATTATTAATTTAAAATCTAAGGGAGGAAGAGGAAGGATAAAGAAGAACTCCTAAAGAGGAGGAGGAAAAGGATAAGATGGATTCTTATCCTAAAGCAAGAGATGAACTTCTACTTAAACCTGATTGCTTGCAATACAAAGATAAAGATAAAGGGGAGAAAGGCTTAACGATAAAGATAAAGGGAACAAATCCTTTTAAAATTTGGATTTTGATGACTTGCTTCCCAAGTTATCCCGAGTTCTCAAGATAGAGAGTCAGAATGCAGAATTCAGAAGGAGGCGCCCAGATGAACGGATAAGAGAAGGCCACGCGAGAAAGCGCGTGGCCATTGGCCACGCTTTTGCCGAGGAAATGCGGCTATGGCCGCATTTTTGCAGCCATTTGGATATATCTGGCAACGCGATTTCGTAGGAGAGTTGTACTGGGACTCTACGTCATAAATCTCCTATAAATACCCTGTAGAGCATCAGAGAGAGGGGACGAAGAGCTGAAGCTTAGGGTTATCTTTAGATTTTTTTTCTTCTTTCCAAATTTTCTTGTATTTTTCGTTTTTCTTATTTGGAGAAGAAGATTGTTGAATAAGCAGGAGAGCTTTGTAATTGGTCAGTAACATCCAATAAAAAGGTTCTTTATTCTTCTTTCTTTTTGCATTTCAATTTAGTTTTCTGCTTAGCTTATTTGTTTTTCTTCTTTTATTTTTCATGCAACTATTCTTATTCAAAATAAAAATTGAAAATAAAAATAAAAATGTGAATAACTAATTAAACCTATAGTTTGCTAATCTCTCGATCAACTCTAATTTAGTTTAGAAGATGAACTGATTGACATCAATGCTTATTAGAGGCCCTAGGATTAAATTGGTGTTCTTGAAGATGAATCAATAATTTATTTTAACTAATTTGGGTTGCACTTTTTAAATACCCATTCACGGTTCATATTTAAATACTTTGATAGCATAATTTTAAGTGGACTTTTCTTATGCTATGCTTTGAAATTAAGATGAACTATAGTTTAATTTTTATTAGTGCAAACCAATTAGGGTTTACGACATCTTTATTCATCTTGCTTGATTCTCAATCAAAACCCTTGGGTAGATAATTCTTCATTCAATATGATGTTCACTCCTTTAGACTAATACTTTGGTTGTAGTAGATGATTAGTAAACTATAATTCTTTTGCTTGATTAAATCTAATTCTCACAATCAATATCTCCTTTTCTTTTTGAAGCCAATTACAGAAAAGATCGTTCTGAAAAGCTTCCATCACATCCTTCCCTGTGGATCGACTCGTCTAGCCCTTGCTATATGGTTACATTGAAACGAGATTAAGATTTTCTAAACTCCTTTATTATTTTCCCGTTTCAATCACCAGACCTCACTGGCGGTCGACCGGACGGTCAATCGGACCAGTGGTCGATCGACTGGAGCGGTCGACCGATGTGTACGAGGACGTTCACATGGTTAGCTAACTCAGCTTGTCGACCACACGGTTGAATGATTGAAAGCTCCCCACTCTCGGGTGGGGGCCGGTCGATTGGGCGGTCGACCGGAAGGGCAATTTTGCCCTTTCCTGCTGCCAACGGGCAGATTTTTAGGTGGCTTACAAATAGCCTTCTCTTAAGTTATTTTTAACAAGTTTTTAGAGAGCAAAATTTTTTAGCTTTAAAAGTGTTTTAGTAACAAGTTTTCAAAGAGTTTTTAGGTTAAAAGATCCATCTTTATATGTTTAAAAGGTTGGAAAAATCAAGGAAAAAGAGAAGTCTTTGGGAATTATTTTTTGATCTTCATTTCTATTTTATCCTAAAAGTTTTTCCAAGTATTTTCTTTGTGATTTTGATTTCCAAACTCTTTATTTTCTCACACTTGAGCTATCTATCTATCCTATCTATTAGGATCTTTATTTTGTTGAAAAATTGATTTGTGGTCTTTGAGATCACCAAGAGTTGTAACCTTCCTTGTATTTATTGTTATCCCTCTTGTGTAGAGGTGATTGTGGAGGTTGTGTTGGTATCCCTCTAAGTGTAGAGGTGATTGTGGTTGGTTTGGCTTTGTGCTTATCCTTCTAGTGAGAGGTGATTGTGTTGGCTTTGTGCCTATCCCTCTATTGAGGGTTGATCTTGTGTAGCTTAGTGCCTTGCCTATTGTGTAGAGGTTGTTGTTGTTTGAGAGGAGAGTTGTGTACTCTAAGTTTGTATTACCCAAATTCTTAGAGGAGATTCTCTGTGTGTGAAGTCCTGTGTAGACACATTAGTGGAAATCCTTCTGTGTGAAGGTGGGGACGTAGAGGAGTGGCTCGAACCTCGAAACATATATTTGTGTTTGCGATTGATCCACTATCTCTTAACTCTCTCTCTCTCTCTCTTTGTATCTTCCATTGATTCATATTGCTTATATTATATGTATGCTTGGTATTGTCTGTATGACATACTTGTGTTGAACCAAGAGAGCTTCATATAGCACCTCAACTCTTATCTAGAGGAATTTAGAGGAGTTAGCCCAGAGTCCTTCACTGAGAATTCGGTTACACTCTTTGGTTACACTAAGTGTGTTGCAATCTAGTTTTAATTCCACATCATTTGTCATTAGATTAGATATTAGCCATACACCTATTCACCCCCCATCTAGGTGTATTTTCAATTGGTATCAGAGCCTATGCTTCTGATATTAGGTTTAACCACCTAGGAGTGAGATCTTGATTAGCTAATCTAATAGTGCATTTTCACACATATAGTTTATACACTCAGGGATTTCATTACCCCTCCTATGTTTGATGTTTCTAATATCGATGTGTGGAAGCTTAAGATGAGTATGTACCTTAAGACCTTAGGAATGCATGTTTTCCTTGCCGCTACCAAGAAATCTTATCTTGGTAATAGCAAGCATATAGAGGCCAATGCACAAGCCCTAGAGGCACTTAGATGTACTCTAAGCAAAGAATATTTGTCTATAGTTTCTCATTGTGATTCCGCTTTTGCAGTGTGAAATATTTTGACCTCTCTCGCGGTACAAACGATGAAATATATGGAGGAGGAATCTAGTGGAGATGATCTGACCAACCTTACTACATGGTCCAAGGGAATGACTCCCTTGAGGTAAATTCGGACACCCATCTAGAGGATTGTGCTAGTTCTTCAAGTGATGATTATATAGATGCCGATTTTTTAAATGAAGAACTATCTATTGTGTGTGAAAACTTGCTAGAAAAATACCAAATTTTGAAAAAGAAAAGCTTGGATTAAAAGAAGAAAATAAAAATTTGTCTTCTAAACTTGATATTATTTTGCAAGAGAAGGTTGAAATTTCAAATGAAAGGGACTCATTAAAATCCCAACTTGAACTTGCTCTAAATGAAAACAAAATTTTAAAAGGTAAAAATGATTGTAATGATGCTTTAAAGAAAATGAGATTTTATCCTCAAAACTTGATTTTGCTATAAAAGAGAATGTATCTTTCAAAAATAAAATTGCTTCAATTTCAAAAGAACTAGATTTGATTTCTAAGAAAAATATTTATTTGAAAAATGATATCGATTCACATGTTTGCCATGCTTCACCATCTACTGTTTCTATTGCATGCTCCACCTCTTCTTTTATTATTGAGAATTACATATGTGCTTTAAAGAAGAGTGTTGATTGTTTGGGCTCCACTTTGAGCCAATGTGACATGAACCATACACGGCTGGAATCCATGTTTTACAAGAAACATGCTTCTCATATGCATGCACACCATACACGACATACACATGCTCATCATGTTCACACACATGATTCACAGTATGCTCATGTGTATACTTGTACACATTGTGGACGTTAGGGTCGCCTTGTAAAATTTTGTTATAATAGAATAAATGATTCAAATTTTGTAAATAAATTTGTTTGGGTTAGGAAAGGTATAACCCCCATGGACCCAATAGAGTATGGGTACTAAAATCTACTCCTATTGTATTTGATGTAGGTGTGGGCTCTCGCTTGACGTGAGGGCATTGGTGCTTTGATGGTGGATGCGTTCCGAGCTAAATGGTGACAATTTTGGATGCATCACTTTCAAGAAAGTTTGGTGGGAGGACCACCATGATTTGGAGATATAGAGATTAGCCCTAATGGTTTTGGTAACTATCTCTAACTCCTATTTTATTTACATGCTTTTAGATTAATGATTTTTAGCATGTCATATTTTAATGCTCATTTTGCTTTATGTCACGTTAATTAGACTTATGACATATATGTATAGTAATTGAGATACACCCATGTTCATATAAATCCATATTTTGTGTTCTCATTATAATTTAGCTATTGTGTATATCATAACTCTAATAGCATGTGCACTTACCCTAATGATCATATTGGTTTTTACTTACAATTTTGCACTTCATGATTTTGATTGCATGTTTAAATACAGTTTTCATTAAAACTTGTGCATATATTTGTACAACTAGTGAGCCACAAATTGATTATTATATGTTTGTGCTAAGTTGCTCATTTGTACTCATTACATGTACTAATATAGCCTAGTTTTGATGATTCTTTCATTTCAACTTATATTCCCTATTTTGTACATATTTTTCATGATAATCTATTTAGATTCATGTATATGTTAATTTTGTTTAAAACTTTAAATATACATGTATTCCCTTGAGTCATTTCATATAAATTCTTTTTCGGGCTCGTTTGTAATTCTTTTTCGGGCTCGTTTGTATTTGGGATATGTATGTATACTTCTAGTTTAGACAAAACATACATATAACTTGAAATATATTTAGTTTTGATGACTTTCATGTTTTTGGTAAGGAATTCCATATGAGCCTTATTTCCTATTTCCATAATTATGTTTTTCACATAATTCTTGTACACTCACATTACTTGATGTTTTCTCATGACTTTATTTTCATGAGTCTTATATGTGCTTTATAGACTTTGAGTGTCACTTGTTGAGTGATTTTCATGTTTTCGTAGATATATTCTTATTTTATTCCTTACTTGAATGACTTTGTATTAATTTACAAGATTATCATAAAAATAGTACGTATTCTTCAATTGGTAGAGTTTTTAAATATTCTAAATTATTTTCAAATCCTATTTTTGAAAACCACTCCCAATGCCAAGGGCGACTAGATGGGCGACCATGCCTTGTATGCTCAAATTGAAAATTCATTTAAACATGTACATGAAAGGGAGGTAATTATGAGTTATACATTTGATCCTCATTATATTTTCAATTAGTATCACAATTGTATTTTTTTCGTATACTCATATGTGTTTTCTATATATGTATGCTTCTAATCTCAAATAGTATCAATTTCGATTGATATTTATATTTTCATACATATATATATGATTTGATTATGCTTATAATATCTTTACATCTTAAGGCACAAATTATATTTATGCTAAGCTTGATTTAATCCTTAATGTCAATTATTTTTCAATTGGTATCTTATACAAGTTTATGCATTATTTTATTAGTATTTCATAAAGGTGGAGAAAATTCATATTTTATCTTTCAATCAGTTTTATTTTTAATTGGTATCTTACTCCCATTCTTTATGATGAAAAATACTTTGTTTTGGTATATGCTAACATTTTAAATATTGGTATCACTAATCTTAATTAGTATTATTCTCAATTTGGTATCTTTATTGCAAAATGATTTGTATTTCTAAAAATTTGGTTTTTATTTTTAATTGGTTTTTACTTTCAATTGGTATCAAAATTTATAATATATATTTCAATTGATATCAAAAACGTACAATGTTTCATTTTCTATTTGTAACAAAAATTTACAAGATATTTTCAATTAGTACCATTTGGTATCTTAAAAGTTTTGTTTATTTCAATTGGTATTATAAATTGGAATCATAATGTTTTGATATACACCTTTATCATAAATTGGTATATTTTTCAATTGGTATTATTTTGATATGTATTGCTTATATGCAAGGGAAGCTTAACATATTCTCTATATATAGATTCATGTTGAGTGTATTTCATATTGAAGTGATTGACCTCACTTTGGCATGTAGTACACGTGTATAGAGGGAGCTTCATATCTCTTTTTATACATTGTATATTATGTGTTATGTGATTAGAGTTTAGTCATCTCTTTTTCATGTAATGCATATACGCAGAGGGAGTTAACTTTACATCTCTCCTCTTCATGAATGTATATCGCATATATATCTTTATTATTTGATTTGTTTTCGCCACTTTGTTGATGATTTGACAAAAAAGGGGAGAAGAATTTTGGAGTTTTATATATGTATGTTTATGCATGTTTATTTCATTCCTTGTTTTATACAAAAAGGGAGAGAAAATTTTTGAGAGTTTTATATATGCATGTTTATTTTTCTTATTTAATGCATATATGTTTTGTTTATGCAAAGGAGAAGTATTTCATTCCTCATTTATGCATTTATGTATTATTTGGTTTATGCATTTCATTATGTTTATTGTTATGCATGAGTTAAGGGGGAGCTCTATAAAGCTTAACTTTAATCCATGCATATATAACTCCATGAGTTTTGTCATCATCAAAAAGGGGGAGATTGTTGGCCCAGAGGCCCATTCTCTAGTTTTGATGATGATTAACTCATGTAGTTATAGTTTACTAATAATCTTATGTTTAAATAATTTCAATAATTAACCAAGATATTAGCAGGTGTTTAGCTTCAACAAAGGAGTTTTGGAGCTAACACGTGTCGATTCAAGAGCTCGCGCGTCAAGATCGCATCTAGCACTCGGTTGGAGTCAAGTTCATTGGATTGTGTTTAGATTGAGTCTACTTGGAGAAGGAGTTCTACAAGAAGACTTCAGTTTGTGTTTTAATTTGTTTAGATCTTGTGTAAAGATTAGATAGTGTTAATATGCTCAAGTTCTCATACACACACAAGTTTAAAGTTTATTTGTTTTGGTTTTTAGTTTAACTAGTTTTGAATTTCATATCAAAAACATAGATATATATCTTATATGTATGTTGGATTCTATCCATATACAATATGCTTCAAATTTGTTTCAATATCATGTTTTTATATTTACATGAGTTTTGGAGAAAACGGTTTTCCGTTTCAAAAATCTAAATTTTAGAAAATACAAATTTTGTGTTTAAGCCAAATTTCAATATCACAAAAATGATTCAAATTGTTTATAATATGTGTTGAATTTTAGTCACACATACTTGTACTTCAAAGATCTTAAAAGAACTTATTTTTGGGTAATTTATGTGATTTTATTAGATTTAAATTGAAATTAAAAAGATAAAGTTTCAACACCCCAAATCCCAGCCAGACCTCACTGGTGGTCGACCAGACAATCGATCGGACTGTGGTCGTCGATCGGAGTGGTCGACCGATGTGCATGAGGACGTGCACATGGCCAGCCAACTCGGCCGGTCGACCACGCGGTTGACCGGCTGAAAGCACCCTAATCTCGGGTAGGGACCGGGCGGTCGACCGTTGGCTGTGGCCGGTCGATCGGGCGGCTGACCAGAGGTACAACGGTCTAAAATATGACCGATGCGCCGATCGACTGGGCGGTCGACCGGAAATGCAATTTTGCCATTTTCTGCTGCCAACGGGCAGATTTATAGGTGGCTTATAAATATCCCCCTCTTGAGTTGTTTTTAACAAGTGTTTAGAGAGCAAAATTTTCTATCTTTACAAATGTTTTGGTTAAAAGTTTTCAAAGATCTTTTGGGTTAAAAAGATTCATCTTTATTTGTTTTAAAGGGTTGAAAAAATCAAGGAAAAAGAGAAGTTTTTGGGAATTATTTTTTAATCTTCATTTCTATTTTATCCTAGAAGTATTTTCAAGTATTTTCTTTATGATTTTGATTTCCAAACTCTTATTTTCTTGCACTTAAGCTTTCTGTCTATCCTATCTATTAGGATCTTTGTTTTGTGAAAAAATAGGTTTGTGGTCTTTAAGACCACCAAGAGTTGTAATCTTCTTTGTATTTGTTGTTATCCCTCTTGTCTAGAGGTGATTGAGGAGGTTGTGTTGGTATCCCTCTAAGTGTAGAGATGATTGTAGTTGGTTTGGCTTTGTGTCTATCCCCCTAGTGAGAGGTGATTGTGTTGGCTTTGTAACTATCCCTCTATTGAGAGGTTGGTCTTGTGTGGCTTAGTGCCTTGCCTCTTGTGTAGAAGTTGTTGTTTGAGAGGGGAGTTGTGTACTCTAAGTTTGTATTACCCAAATCTTCAGTGGAGGTTCCCTGTGTGGGAAGTCCTGTGTGGACACAATAGTGGAAATCCTTCTATGTAAAGGCGGGAACGTAGAGCAGTGGCTCGAACCTCGAAATATATCTTTGTGTTTGCGATTGATCCACTATCTCTTAACTCTCTCTCTCTCTCTTTATATCTTGTATTGATTCATATTTCTTATATCATATATATGCTTGGTATTGTTTGTGTGCCATACTTGTGTTAAACTAAATGAGCTTCATATAGCACCTCAACTCTTATCTAGAGGAATTTAGAGGAGTTAGTCCAGAGCTCTTCACCGGAATTAGGCTACACTCTTTGGTTACACTAAGTGTGTTACAATCTAATTTTAATTCTACATCATTTGTCATTAGATTAGTCATACACCTATTCACCCTCCTCCCCCCTCTAGGTGTATTTTCAAACCATCCCAATCAGAGTAGGGAACCTCACCATTTGGTGATAGGTGGATGGTACAATGTTCATCATATGGAGCCAGGGTCTCCCGAGGAAGAATTCTGTGAGGACGTTGTAGGGATCTGCGCGAACTGGGAGTGAAACAGTGCCCGGAGAGCGCGTCTTATTTTCATCATACTTATATAGATGAGATTTGATTTGAGGGCTGATCATCCCTCGGGCGATTTCTGGATGTGCCCCATACTGTCTAGGGTGCCTCCATACAAGACGTTGATGGAGATCCCCCCATCGACCAGGATCTTAGATACTTGGAAGTTACCGATGAGCATGGTGACAATCAAAGCATCATTATGTGGTAAGTGCACAACCAACATGTCAGAATCTGAGAACAAGATTGGCTTGCTCGGAGCTAATGATAGGCTGGTCAGCACCATGGGGTACTTGCTCCTACGGGCCTCCTTGATGTAGATGGCCCTTTCTCAAGAGGTAGTGCCTTCGATCGGGGAGGTGCCAAAGATGGCATCGACTTCCTGATACTGGATGGCCTGTCTATCTGGTTGCGGGACCTCGAGGTACTCCTTCTTCACCTTGGTCTTTGAGGGTTTCCATGGTTTGAGAACAAACTCCTGGAGATATCCCCGATTCACCAGTGACCTCAGTGGCCTGACAAACTCCTAGTTCTTGATGGCACTGTAAACCTAGTTCACGGGGACCTTGAACAAAAGAAGTTGGCTTCATCTCCATGGACCTTGGTGCGATTTCGAGCGGGCTTGTTGATTGCTCCGACTTCCTGGCTCGTAGTCTTCTTCGGGGGAACAGACTGCGCTTTCTTTTTCTCCCCTTTACTCCCTCGCTTAGGGGAGCATTGGTAGAGCCCCGAGTAGCATCCTAAATTTGAATATATTTCTCAGCGCGAGGGAGGATGTCCCTCATCTTGGTGACCTCGTGTTCACCAAATGATTGTAGAAAGAATGAGAGACTTGCAGCCCACTGATGAACGCGGCGACAGCCATGTCGTCATTGCAGTTATAGACCAAAGCCATTTGGCTTTGAAAATAACTGACATACTGCTTGCTGCTCTCCCTAGGCTTTATTTTGATGGTGAGAAGGTGGTTGCTATTTTTCTTGAGTTTCTGTCAAGAAGCGTATTACTGGTAGAAAGCCTACTTCACCTCCTCTAAGCTCTAGAGGGAGTGTCTCGGGAGTGTGTAGAACCAGCTGTAGGCAGTACCTTTGAGACTGAACAGAAACACACAACTCAGGAGTAGGTTGTCGTGAAAGTTAACTACCATCTTGTCCTGATACTGACAAAGAAGTTGGATGGGGTTAGTCATTCTGTACTAGTGCTCGAAGCTCTGCATCACAAACTTCTTGGGAAAGCAATTAGAATTGGTCTCCTCCAAGAATGGTGAATCAGAGGTTCTTAGGCCATAAGGCTCTGCCTCCTTTTGGAGTTGACTTGCTTCCTCGATCTACTTCTCACAATCTTCTCAATTTTCTCAATGCGAGGGACCTTCGGAGCCTTGTGGGGACTGGAATTCTCAAAGAGCTCGTCATCACTTGGGGGTCAGATCTGGCAATTGATCTCGGTGTGGGTGGTCCCCCTGGTGAGAGGTGGTGACGGGAGAGCACGAGACCTTCTGCCCCCTTATTCCTTATGGACTGCGACTTTCGAAGGATCTCGATCTAAGTGGCAGGTTAACTCTGGATGCGGGTGGTTGCGTCTCTCTCCAGAGCAGCCTTCTCGCATTTACGAGCAGCCTCTGCCCTTTACTCGTCCAATTGCCTTTAGAGGATGGTAAGGATTTGGAGGAGCTGACCTTAGGCAGGGAGCCGAGTTTTTGTCCATTGGTCCCTACCTCCGGCCAGTAAGCGGGGGAAGAGTGCTCTCCACTGACGTCTTTAAGTGAACATTGAGACGAGGTGGATGAGCGTCGATAGTCTCTGCGCTTCCAGCAGCCATCTACTTGCCTTTTGAAGTGGTGATGGTGGTGGCCTGGGATGTGATCTTCCTTCCTCGGGCTATTACCGTTTGGCGAGGCTTTTTGAAAAAGAATTTGGGATTTGGAGAACTTTGAGCGTGGACTAAGAGATCTCAATGGAGGCACCAAAATATAAAGGAAAATTTCTCAGGAAAATTTATCTACACTCAAATTGTAAAATGAGAATGTAAATCAAACGCAAACACCAAAGAATTACATGAAAAACCCAAAGAGGAAAAACCACGGGCCCAAGAGGGAGAGAGACTCCACTAAATCAGAGAGAATACAAGGAATTCTCAACACTCTATTACAAATTTTAATTCTCTAGGGTTCGATCCCCTACAAAGGAGGAAGAGATCAACTTTTATAGCTGAGGGTTAAAGAGCTGAGTCGTGGTCTCTGAAATCTCCGCCTATGGATCAGCTCACGATCGTAATTGCCCAAACATCCTAGCTGTAATTGGTGGAGGGTGCGCGATGTTTGGGGATCTCACTGGTTAGCGAGGATAACAACTCAGATCCACAATTATTGCCCACCACATGCCGAGTTGATGTAATCGTCCTATTATCTAGGTGGTCAGGTAATATTAGTTTGATGAGGTTGAATCTAGAACCTCCATAATCTGTGAGATTTGTCAGGTGTCGCGATCTCGTATAGGTCATAATTTTGACCACTACAAATGGACTCAGTTTGTTTTTGGTAAGATGATGGAGATGGCAAAGGCGCTGACGGCTGCAGTTTCTTTTGTGGGTAATAAATTTTTTATTAGGCGTATGAAGAAGATGGAGATGGTACGAGAGAGAAGAAAAGTGGATATCGTTAAAGTAGAAGATTGTGCTGGTGTTAAAAATGATAGAGTTAATAGGAGAGAGAAAGTGAGTTCATTTTCTTTAGGTTAGGTTTTAGCAAAACAAAATTTGAAGAACTTAAAAGAATAGAAAAATAGCATAATAGAGTGGTAGGAGGAAGAGGAGCAGACGGTGGTAGAGAGAAAATAGAGTTTTGTATTCTAGGGTTAAAGTTTACTAAAAAAGAGATGATGAAGTTGAAGGAAGAAGAATTAGAGACATTGGTAACTGAATTTCGACTAGAGGGCAAAACCATCCCATTAATTTAGAAGGTAGCAAACTATAAAAATTATTTCAAAACCATCCAATCAATTTACAGTGGTAGACACACTAAGTTCTTTCATTCACCAATCAAAGTCAGGCAAGCAAGGAATTTGTATCAATCAGTTGTATGATGATTCAAGTGCACAGATCTCAAGTATGGAGGGTATGAGAAGGCTGGCTCCAGAACTCTATTCCAAATTGTTTAACCAAACTGATTATTGGACTGTTTTTCCAAAATTTGTGGTTAAGAAGTAGCTTACAATAGAAGTCAAGGCATGGTTGATAAGGGAAGTGTCTTTTAAGGAAACTAGGGCAGATTTATTCCAAATGGATCCTGGTAAATCCCAGGGCCAACTGGCTTTAGTGCTGGCTCTTTTCAGAAGAACTGGGAGGTTGTCTCCCTCGATAACTACAGAGTTGCCAGACATTTCTTCACCAGGAGCAAACTTCTAAGGAAGGTGAATCATACTTTTGTATCTTTAGTTCTTAAAATTATTAGTTCTCTATTCAAGCCTATATCAATTATAATGTGTTAGACAAGGATCATTACAAAAGTGTAGAGCAACAGACTCCAAGCAGGCATGGGGGGCTGGTCACTCCTCATCAGAATCCTTACACATTAATGATTTTTCATTGATAGCCCACGAGTTGATCAGGGACTTCAATAAGGGACATGGAGCACAGGCAAATTGAGCTACACGACTTTTGATAGCTTGAATAGAGAGTTCATCTACTTTAACATGCAGTATATGAAGTTCCCTCAAAGTGGATCAGCTCGATACATGAGTGTATTAGCTCTCCAACCTTCTCCATCATGCCCAATTGTTCTCCAATAGTGTGTTTTGGAAGTAAAAGGGGAGTTAGGCAAGGAGATCCCCTCTCTCCTTGTATCTGTGTTCTAGATATATATGGAATTCCTATCTTTTAACCTAGAACTTGCTGTTGAAGCTGGAAAGATACAACCTATCAGAAAAGGGTTAAATAGCTATGTTTCCCACCTGTAATTTGTTGATGATCTTCTTATCTTCAGAAAGGCAGATAAAGGCTCTCTTATGAAAATGATGTGCTTAATGAGTGTATGTGGGTGTTCCTTCAACAGCCTTCGTTAGTTCTATCCTTTTGCAGCCGCTCTAGCAATGAAGTTGCTCATCTCTTAGCAGCATGCTCTATTTCTCATCTAATCTTTGGATACTCGATGTGTAATTTCCACGATGAGATCTTTGACATAGATGTACTTAATCGATGACATAAAATGAAAATTGGCCAAGGCTTTTCCCTTTAAAAAAAAATAAGAAAAAATTGTCATTCAATCCTTGTGAAGAGATACTGATGTGAAAAAGTCTTCGCAGTTTAAAACCATGTGAATCAACCCTTTCACTAATATTTAATGTGAAAAAGTCTTGTCCCCACCAAAAAGTTCATTATAATTTTTTAATATCCATATTGTTCTTGATTAGATGACTTATTTGAGTTGATTTGAGCGGCCCACGTGACAAGCATTTAATGTCCGTCACACGCTAGTAGTTGTGGCCGACATGGAGGCTTTATTCTTGTGCACTCTTATCTAATTTCTGTCCACCTTAAGGTGGATGAATTTTTAAGAAGATTATCTTTGAGTCCCTCTTAGTTGTTGAGAAAATTGTTTATGGGAAATTCTTTTTATTTAATTTTCTTTAGTTCCTTGTCGCCTCCTTCGATGTTACCTCTTTTTTTATTTAAATTTTTTTGTTTTGATTTTTGGGAATTTGGTGTTTGTATTTTTTTGAGGATATAATGTAATTATTGGTATGATGATGGGGATCGAAGCTCAAGATCGGAGGTAATTTTGCCTGTTGCTTATTTGGTCAAGTGAGACAAATCAAATTTATAAAAAATAAACAAAAATTATCCAACGTAAACAAAAGGTAGAAAGTTGGAAAGAAATTTATAAATCAGACAGATATTGATGAAGGTGGATAATAAAGAAGAAATTTGGATATAAATATATAAAAATAGACATAATTTGAGTAAGATAGACAGAAAGAGAGAAAAATTAGACGTGATATCCCTATTTTATATTTAATTTTCAATTTTTCTATTTTATAATAATCTCCCCATTTCTTTTTACCTCTCTTGAGCCTGTTAATCTATACATGATCAAACATATTCTTATCCGCTATTTATATGATATAGTGAGACAAATCATGATAAAATTAGATAAAATTTATAAAAGAAGACAAAAGTTGATGAAGGTAGACAGAAAAAGAGAAAGTTTGATAGAAATTTATAAAGCTAGACAAAAATTAACGAAAGTGGACTGAATGAGAGAAAGTTTGACAGCAATATATAAAAGGTAGACAAAAATTTACCAAGACAAAAAAAAAGGATAAAAGTTGGGCGCCATCTCCACCCTTTGCCACTACTGGGCCGTTGAAGGTTGTCTCCATTCTCAACAAATTATTGAGAAAGTGGATAAAATCATTCACATGGTAGACAAAATACTAGAGTAGATGGACATAATATTTTGAGAACATGGACATAATATTAAAGAGGTTATATCAAAGAAAGTGAACATAATTTTGGTGATATAACATTGAAGAAAGTAGACATAATACTAAAGAAAAGTAGAATAGGTGAACAGAATAATAAAAGAAAGTAGACGTAATTTTAGAGAAAATGGATATAATATATGATAAGGTGGATAGGAGTTTGGAGAACGTAGAAAGAATATTGGAGGTACACAGAATTTATAAGTCAAAAATAAATCATTAAATAAATATTTATATGTTATGAATAATTTATTAATTATGAATAAATGAGGGAAGAAAAATTTCAATGCGCATTTAGCATCCATTGAGGGTGGGTAGAAAAAATTAGAGAAGGGTGGACAGAATTATAGCATCCATGCAAAAAAAAATTATCCATACAAAAAAATTATCTCTGCAAATAAAATAGCAATGAAAAAATTTGTTCAACTTGAGATGGGCAAAAATTAGAAAAGAGAGGTTAACTATAAAGCCTCCAAGCCGGCTCACAAGACTAGCGCGTGATGAGCATTAAATGTCTGTCACGCTGGCTGCTCAAATCAACTCAGATAAGACATCTAATCAAAGGCAATATGGGTATTAATAAAATGCAATGGACAATAAATTTTGGTCAAGGAGTTTATTCACATGGTTTGAAACTCTAAGAATTTTTTACATGTCAGTGTATTTTCACAGGGATTGAAAGACAATTTTACTAAAAAATAATTAACTACATTCATCAGAATCACATATATCTATACCAATTAAATAATTACTTATAATTCAACCAAAATGATGAGTGGAAAAGTTCAATAAACAATCGATATTATATCCAATAATATTAATAATATCAATAAATTGTTTATTTTAAATGGTTAACGAGTAAATGGGTAGGTTGAGAAACCTTTATTCTTATTTTACGTTTTAAATAATAGGTAAGAAGTTTTTACCTGTTAAAGTAATAATTATTAGTGTGTTAGACAAGAAAGGATATTCGTCGTACTCTTGTGTTTATTTATTTTTTATATAAAAAAGAGATTAATCTCCATATAAAAAAAACCGTCAAATCATTTATTTAATTTTTTTTCAGACCTGAATACCTCTTATCTGTGTGGATAGCATCCTTGCCAAAATATTGTACCTCTAGTTAGATTTAGACTGTAAAAATGTGAAAATATTTGCATTTTCTGGTTGACATTTCACACGTGGCAGAGTCTATGGACGCATGCCGTAACTTCAAGAACTCAGGCTGCATGCACGCACCACACAGCTACCTCGTAGATTGAGAAGTACAGAGTTGGGCGCAAAGGTCAAAGTCCCGTGAGAAGGTGAATTGTGGCATGAATAAATGTAGAGAGCGCGAGAGGGGGATATATATATATATATATATATAATATATATATATATATATATATAGAGAGAGAGAGAGAGAGAGAAATGTAAATAAGCTGACACAGGAGGCAACTCCCTCCTATGTCGCACTCAAAAATCATATTTTCCGAATGAATTTTCAAGATCCGACCGCACATTATCATCTTCATATTCTAAGATGTACACATATAAAAAATTAAGTGATTTGAAGTTTGTTTACTCTATTTTCTTTGGGTTCAAACATTAACGATTTTTAATAATAGAACAAAATGAAACGATTAAATCAATGAGTAAACGAACTTCAAATCACTTGATTTTTTATATGTGTATATCTTAGAATATGAAGATGATAATGTGCGGTCGGATCTTGAAAATTCAATCAGGAAATATGATTTTTGAGTGTGACATAGGAGGGAGTTGCCTCCTGTGTCAGCTGATTTACATTTCTCTCATATATATATATATATATATATATATATATATATATATATATATATATATATATATATATATATATATGAGAAAAATGTATATCAGCCCGCGGGCTGAGAGTACTATCTCAGCCTGCGGTGACGTGGCTCAATTTGTCACCTCACTGACTTGCGGCCCGCTTTTAGGTAGAAGTTAAATTACCAAATACTCCTTATGATAACTTTTCCTTATTGTTTATTATTATTTTTTCCCCCTTTTATTTTTGCCGCTCTTTATAGGATATAAATTACTTTTCGCCCTATTTCTTTACCTTTTTTTTGAAAGATCTAGTTTCTCCTTTTCAGCCTGCGATAAAATTTTTTTGAAAATATAAAATCTTTTCAGATCAATTTTTTCAGCCTGCGATAAAATTCTACTTTATAGTTTAATTTTTTTGTATATAATGTAGTCAGAGTCTTTGGTCGCATTGTACATTTAAACTGCGACCTTAGTCAATGTCTTTGGTCGCAGTGTACATGGTGAAATGCGACCAAGGTCGCAGTGTTGTTATTGATAAAGATGGCCAGCAACTGCAATCTAGGGTTGCATTACATGGACTGCGACTTTGGTCGCAGTAGGTTAAGTAATTAATTTTTTTGTATATAATGTAGTCAGAGTCTTTGGTCGCATTGTACATTTAAACTGCGACCTTAGTCAAAGTCTTTGGTCGTAGTGTACATGGTTAAATGCGACCAAGGTCGCAGTGTTGTTATTGATAAAGATGGCCAGCAACTGCAATCTAGGGTTGCATTATATGGACTGCGACTTTGGTCGCAGTACGTTAAGTAAGTGTTGTTTTATTAAGTGTTATTTTGGATTAAGTCATTTTTTGAATCTAAATGAAAAATGAAAAGTTGTCTGTTGTCTGATGCGACTTGGAGTCACTCTGTGAGACGCGACCTGTCATAAAGATTTTATGAGATCTTTTAACGTCAAGTCTATGTTGACGAACCCCGCACCATTCGTTGTTTCCCGAAGCGGTTGTCCACGTGTCGGCTCTTCATTGGGTTTAGGCGTTAATGTCTTTTAATGCCAAACCGGCGCTGGCGGTTGGAGACCATTAATGCCGACGATTCTGATTAATGAACCATTAATTATGGTTATTATGGGCTGCCTATAAATAGGGCTCACCCTCTCCCTTTAACAGCCCATAATTAGACTGTTTTCTTTCGAGAGCAATTGCTCTGAGAATTTCCGCCTTCTTCTGAGTCTCTAACAGGGGCCTGCCTCCATGGATGAAAATGACCCTATGGACGAACTTGATCGATGTTCGTCCACAAGGGAAGAAGTCATAGACCTCATCGTCCACAAGGGAAGAAGTCATGGTCCTCGTCGTTCACAAGGGAAGAAGTCATAATCCCTGACGAGGACTTAAGCCTCACCGAGATCTGCTCTGACTTGATGCACCAGTCAAGCTTGCTGATAACGGATGGTCAGAGTGGGTATGGCGGCGGGGGATGTGGTGGATATAGTGGTGGGTAACATACCTTGTGAGGTCTCACTCTCCCTCTCTTACCCCAGAAGTGACATCGAGGAAACTCCATACTCACTGGATAGCCTTCTGGTGAAGAGATGTCATCAACGAAAGATCGTATCCCTGCACTTTGGAGGGTCAGTTGGAATCGGAGGATTCTGCTGCCACCAGACCTCAAGAAGAAGATTGCTCTTAGTCAACAAGGGCGCTTTTGATGTTTTGTCTTCTTGGCTACTTTGATGTTTAGTCTTCTTTGTAACACTCAATCTTATTGATTCTGCTGCCACCAGACCTCAAGAAGAAGATTGCTCTTAGTCAACAAGGGATTTTTTTGATGTTTAGTCTTCTTGGCTACTTTGATGTTTAGTCTTCTTTGTAACACTCAATCTTATTGATTCTGCTGCCACCAGACCTCAAGAAAAAGATTGCTCTTAGTCAACAAGAGATTTTTTGATGTTTAGTCTTCTTTGTACTGCTATATTGTAACACTCAATCTTATTGTATAAGAGATCGTTTTGTATCATTTGCACATGCCTGGAGATAAATGCCTGGACATAAATAAAAAGCATATTTGTTTTTTTAATAAACTACGAACTTGTTCGCAGCCATGCATTGCAAACAAAACAACTATGACCATAGATGACACTGCGACCAAGGTCGCATAAGATACATTGCAAACAGTAACTACTACGACCAGGGTCGACACTGTGACCAAAGTCTGCGACTAAGCAACTGCTGCGGTGACGTGTCACCTCGTCGCAGTGTTGTTGTTGACCTCGTCGCAGTGTTGTTGTTGATTAAGACTAAAGACCAGCAATAGCGACCAAGATTGCAGATTATTTTTTTAAGACTGCGGCCATCCACTGCGACCAATGTCGCAGTGTTGTTGTTGATTATTTATAAAGACCACCAACTGCGACCAAGGTCGCAGTGACGTTGTTGATTAAGAGTAAAGACCAGCAACTGCGACCAAGGTCGCTGTGTATTTTATTAAGACTAAACACCAACAACTGCGATCAAGGTCGCAGTTTATTTTATTAAGACTACGGTCGTTTATTTTATTAAGACTACGGTCAGAAACTGCGACCAAGGTAACAGTGTTGTTGTTGATTAAGACTAAAGTCCAGCAACTGCGACCAAGGTCGCAGTGTATTTATTAAGTCTGCGTCCAGCAACTGCAACCAATGTCGCAACCTTTCATTTTAAAAATTTATAAGGGTGAAGTAATATAATTATTAACTGCGTCCATGGTCGCAGTATATTCGTTTAGCGTAAAATATTTAAAATGAAGGTTTGTAACAATTGTACAGCATTTTCAACCAAGACATAGTAGTAAAAAATGTAATTCACACAATTAACTTTAGAAAACAGATTTATATATATTTAAAAAAAACAAAATACAATTTTTTAAACTTCTAATCCTCGTCATCACCATCGTAATGAGAAAGAAGTTTGCGACTTTGGTCGCAGTACTGAAGGAGGTCGCATTGCTATACGATAGCATGTTTCCTCCGGTATTCTTTATTTTGTATTAAGTATGCGACCATGGAATATTTTTTACTTTTCAATGCTAGAAGTCGCCGTCATCATATAAAAGGGGTATTTTTGTCAATTTGTTTCACGATTGTTTAGGCGGGATTTTTTTGATTTTTTTGGCGCCCACACTCTGCGACCGATGTGTGGTATATATTCAGCCACGTCCCGCAGGCTGAGAAACTCTCTCAGCCTGCAGGCTGAGGTACAGTAAGCCCATATGAGAAAAATGTATATCAACCTCTCAGCCTGCAGGCTGAGGTACAGTAAGCCCTATATATATATATATATATATATATATATATATATATATATATATATATATATATATATATATATATATATATATATATATATATATATATATATATATATACCCACGTGAAAGTTCTCACAGAAATCCGTGAGAACCGTTCTTAGAGGATCAGCTCCCTATATATAGGTAGCTGATCCTCTAAGAACGGTTCTCATGGATTTCTGTGAGAACTTTCACGTGGGCCGTCGGATCTGATAGAGATCTAATTTTATTTGATTTGATCTATCAGATCCGACGACCCACGTGAAAGTTCTCACAGAATCCGTGAGAACCGTTCTTAGAGGATCAGCTCCCTATATATATATATATATATATATATATATATATATATATATATATATATATATATATATAAATGTAAATCAGCTGACACAGGAGGCAACTCCTCCTATGTCGCACTCAAAAATCATATTTCCCGAATGAATTTTCAAGATCCGACCACACATTATCATCTTCATATTCTATGATATATACATATAAAAAATCAAGTGATTTGAAGTTTGTTTACTACATTTTTTTTGGGTTCAAACATTAACGGTTTTTTAATAATAGAACAAAATAGAACGTTTAGATCAATGAGTAAACGAACTTCAAATCACTTGATTTTTTATATGTGTATATCTTAGAATATGAAGATGATAATGTACGGTCGGATCTTGAAAATTCATTCGGGAAATATGATTTTTGAGTGCGACATAGGACGAATTTGCCTCTTGTGTCAGCTGATTTACATTTCTCTCATATATATATATATATATATATATATATATATATATATATATATATATATATATATATATATAGAGAGAGAGAGAGAGAGAGAGAGAGAGAGAGAACAAAGTGTTGAGAGAGCATTCTAGTGTCGACGAGATGAGAGCAGCGCAATAAATTTGACATGGCTCATTTCTCGCCTTGGAATCAATATGACGGCCCAAAGTATGTGACCCCTGGAGAGGGGAGATAAAATTGTAACAAATCTCTGTCCCATGTGTAGGGGGGGAAAACAGCTCACGAGAGTTAGCAACCAGAACATTTAATGAGAGGAGGAGTCCCCTGATTTTAGTGTAATAAATATAACACACAGTTGTTGGACCCTTTACGTGTGCATGTGGGTGTATATATGAGACCAAAGAAAAGCAAAGCTACCTACGTGAACAAGAGAAAATTACTTGAAGCTAGCATGTCTCATATTGCAGTGGAGAGGAACAGGAGAAGGCAGATGAATGAGCATCTCAAGGTTTTGAGATCCTTGACGCCATGCTTCTACATCAAAAGGGTAAGGGGAAAATCTTATGTAATAATATATTTAAGTTGTAAGTTCTTGTATGGTTTACGCTTGCTAGATTCACAACTGTGATTTTAACAGTAAGAGTGTTCAAGCTTCGGACCGTCAGTGGATGGCAGATTCAGTTTCTCCATGAAAGAATCCCCTGAGAAGATGAAAGTCATACGTATTAGAGTCCTACTCCTATGCTAACCCCACCTTAACCCTAACCCCAACCATTTTTGGATAAATAATCAATATATATATATATATATATATATATATATATATATATATATATATATATATATATATATATATATATATATATATATATATATATATATATATATATATATATATATATCATTTTCTAAACATTCATTTTCCAAATAAGTATGCAATTATTTATCACTTAACAAGTGTTTAGTTATTATTTGTAAATTATGGTAAACATGTCATATAGGTATTAATATCACTAGTTTTAACAAATTACCCATATAAATTTTGTTTCAAATTCTACCAATATTACTTTTCTTTTAAATACTATTTTAACTTAGATTTAAAACAAATTAGTCTCAACTTTGGGTACAGAAGTACCTTTTTCCCTAATTGTATTTATTCTGGAAAGAATCACACAGTTTAATCTCTCTCCTCATGCACGGAAGCAGGAAAATATGGTGGAAGAAAAACGTCTAATATAAGAAGATAGCCACCATTCATCAAGTAGAGTCTTTTGGGCTTTCGTGCCACTTCCCTAAAATTTTGCAGTTCAATATGCAAACTATCATGTTTTGCTATTAACTTGAAATTAACTTGTTCTATATGTTAATGATCTTAATTACCAAGGGAGACCAAGCATCCATCATTGGGGGAGCAATAGAGTTCATCAAAGTGCTGCACCAAGTTCTACAATCACTGGAGGCTAAAAAGCAAAGGAAAAGCCTGAACCCTAGTCCCACACCGAGCCCGAAGCAGCTGCCGCTGCTCCCGCCACCACCGCCCGTGGACTCCCCTCACGGGTTCGACACCGTGAAGGAGCTAAGCGCATGCTGCAATTCGCCAGTTGCTGATGTCGAGGCCAAGATCTCAGGATCCAATGTGATCCTGCGAACCCTTTCGAGGCGTAGACCAGGGCAAGTAGTCAAGATCATATCTGCTCTCGAGAAACTGGCGTTTGAGATGTGGGGCTGTTTGGATTCAAGGAATTGGGTGGAAGTGAGGAAGTGGGAAGTGTCTTTTCCTATTTTTTCTGTTCATCCAAATACCAGAAAAGGAAAATGAAAAAAGTTCTTTTCCTTTTCTCTTTTCTCTTCTACACAATCATTTTCTCACTTCCAGAGTGCTACAGTTAATTTTGTGGTAATGTAAATCTCATTTGTAATAAGTTGTAACACAAAACAGTTAAATTTTTGCTCATGTAAATCTCACTTGTATTCTAATTACAGTCCAATTTTTATTATTCTTAATTAATTTTTATTTTAATATTATTTTGCGGTCAACTTTGTGGTCAACTTTTCCACTTCCACTTCCACATTGCCATCCAAACACCGGAAAAAACATAACAATTTCCAAACCACACTTCCCAACAACATCCAAACACTGGAAAACTTACTAACCAATTCCCAAGTTCCAAAGGGAACTATTATCACTTCCTCACTTCTTCACTTCCTCACTTCCACCCTTAACCAAACAGGTTAACATCAGTAGCATGGAGGAAACTGTGCTCTACTCCTTCGTTATCAAGGTACTTCACTTTTTCTTTTTCTTTTTCTTCTTTTCCTTTTTAATTTTAAACTCCCACATCTTCCAATTTTAGAGTACCAAGCGTATGTTTTTGTATCTCTTGGTGTACATGTTTAAGTTTTATCTTCAGATGCTTGGTACAGGTTTTCACTTGATTTTGCTGAAGCTTGCGTTCTGCATTACAAACATCATTAGAAGGATTTTGTTGTTCTGTCTTGTTTTTTCCCTTCTTTGTTTTCCAGTAAAACCCTAATTGCAACGTTACAATTATTTCTTCATTCTTTCTTTCTTTCATCCCAACCCAAAACTTCTATTACTTCACCACCTTAGCGAGCTATATGTAGTGAAGCTTGATGTTCCAATTGGGTATTTAATGGACTGGATTCAACAAGGAGGTTTCCAGGATTATCCACCATTCATCTCTAGAAACTAAATGATTATTTTTTTCTATATATATAATTAGTACTAATTAAACTACATGTGCACCAATTGCATGTGGAGGAAAAGTGATCTGAAATTGTAAAACGATATATTTTTTTCAATGACATATTTTAACAGCAAATTGTTTCTTGTTCTTTCAAATTTGATTCTATCTCAAATTCTTTAACAAAATAATTTATCTTGATTTATCTACGCAATTCTTCTCATAATTAATTAATCAATATTAGTAAACATTTATATTTAAATTTAACCGAAACTCTTTGTGATTCAGATAGAACTGCATGCCTATTACACCAAGAATAATACCTAAAACATGACTAGAGATAGACCAACTTAACATCCAAAATTTTAAAAAGACAAATTATTCTAATAATTTTTAGGCATTTTAAAAAAGTAAAATATATGCTAGATTAATTAATGTAGTTTCAACCTATTTTTTTTAAAGTAAAATATGAAAAATTAAAATTGAAGTCTTTTAGAAATATCACAACTTAATGAAGTATTGATGTCAAAAGAATTAAATTTTGTGTAAGTAAATTAATATATTTTAAGAAATTAATTTTTTTGATTTGAGATTATAGAATCTTAAAAAATATATTTAAGAGAGAAGGCTACTTCAATTCGGGAGAGTGAGAAAGGATTGATTTCTGAGAAACGAGTGGTTTCAATATGAAGATGAAGAAGATAAGTATATGATTAATTTATAATTAGAATTTTCTCAAACCTTTATGTTCTTTAAAAGTCAAGGTTCTGGCCAATGGTTATGGCTAAGTCCAGTTAATCAAGGGTAAACCTTTACTTTGGATAAAAGTATAAGTACTTCTATAATATAAGCATAAGAGTCTGAGTCAGCGAGGACTGACTCACCGATAAAGGGGTGACAGTGGGTTGTGAAGAGTCTTGGGTTCAAGTCTAGCTACAGTCTTATATTTAAAAAAAAAAGTGTGTAAAGATAATTCAAAAAAGTATTATTTACTTTTATGCATATTTTAAATGTTATTTTCTTTTTCTTATTGTCTCTTTAGTTATCTCACCTAAGTCACTGATCAATAGAGAGCTTCAACGCCAAATTTTCGATTATGCATTAGTCAAGTGCCCAAAAAGTGCATGGTCTTAGAATGAGCATATGCTGGTACTGACACTAATCACATGGTGAAGCTAATAACAGTGAAGCCTAGTCAAAAAGAAAGAACAGACACTAAGTACATAGAATTTACTTTAGGCAAGCATTTTATTTCTCCTTCATTTTGTAATCTGGAATAGAGTTGAGAAAAAGTAAATCCCATGAGTTGAAGTTAGTTCAAAGTACATTTCAAGAAAGAAAAATATTCTCCAATTTATCTTTTCTTAGCCTATATGAGGACTTTGTGGATTAAATTCGTGAATTATGCTTTAAATCCGCAACACACGAGGACCTTTACAACAACATGATCTCACTCTAAGATTTCTGGATTCAGTCTATATTCCAGATGTACCAAGAGTGAGCACGCTGCTTAACTGGATATTCACAATGTTGTATAACATCATATTAGAAATATAGCTTAATACTGAGAGAAGAATGCTTGGTACACAAGTTTATAGGGAGAATATACTTAGTAATTCTTTCAATATGTCTTTTTAATTCCATTGACGTTGTTTTAGCCTTTTAGGTATATTGCAAGAGAGGTTGTCATAGAGATGAAAGATGATGCAATGACTTGTGCATAAAGAGTTAATATTATAGAAGAGTATGATAGACTTAATCCTTACTTAAAAACAGTAGTAGATCATAATAAGGGAAGAAAATGAAATTATTGAACTTAGAGTTTTGTGAAATTTTAGAATGATACAAAAAACAAAATAGTGATAAATATACCTTCCTCAAAATACAGTAAAGAGGAGTTAGTGTTGGGTATTACATTGACCCGTCATTGAAATATTAGTTTAGGTTTAGTTTCAATAGTGACAAAAATAAGATATGAACATGAGTTACTAAATAAAAAAAATGTGAAGCTCTCAAAATTCTACCATAAAAGGACCAAATACATTTGTTTCCTTGATTAGAATCACATCAATACTAATAGTTCGATTTCATAACTTGATCTTAATTTAATTCATATATTAACTTTCTTGACTAATTGCAAACATACTTCTATTTAAAATTGGTTACTGTCAAAGTAAATACATCTTTGAGTATTAAATAATTTTCTCACATTTGTACTTCTTTTATGTACTAACAAAAAGAAATGTTGTTCGGCCTTAATTGTTTTGTAAGACTTACTATAATTGAAGATATTTCCTATTGTAAAATAGCTCAGAATTTTTATTCAAAATTATGCTACTTACAAATTTTATTATTTCATGTAATTCTTGTGCAATTAAACTTGGGTGCAAAATTAGTGTTGAAGAATTAGTTTTGAAAGTCCAACAAGTGTTTCAACAAGTTGTTATACTCTGAATTGTGAAGATGTCTATTACTATTATGCATTATTACAATTATATATATGCATGTTTCAACGGCATTCATAAGTTAATACAAGCATATAGTTTTCTCCTAAACCCAAGTATGTTTTGGTTTGGTTTATACGTGGTTTAATGACTAATGTTTTCTTTTAATTTTTTATATGAGAACCTTGAAGATTTCTATGTTTATTTAATTTATTGTGAAACATTTGAATCTTCATTTCATGTCATGCTTATGCAGATTGGACTCGAATGCCAGATTAGCATTGAAGAATTAGTGTTTGAAGTCCAACAAACCTTCCAGCAAGTTGTTGTAGTCTAAAATGCAAAGATATATCTATTTATAATGCAGTGGTACTTCGAGGTATAATGTTTTGAAAACATTATACAAGCATGTAATATACTCCTCAACAAAAATATGTTTCCATAAGTTTTTTCTAGTAGTTTTGAATGGCCTTTATTGTCTCCATACACGTATCTTTTTGACATAAGGATTTTCTTGAACAAAATTGATATAAGAGTGTAATTTATTACGAATCACTTATACTTTATAAAGTATGTGAATCAAGCAAGTATATTAAAACCACGGTTTGTTTGTAATGCAAAACAAAAAGGAGGTTACATTCTGATATTATTTGCTATGGTTTTAATACAATTATAAGGCAAAAACAGTTGATAAATAGATTTCCGCAGGACCTTACATAGCCCTAAATCATCACATAAATAACAAGACTGATGTCGTGTGCTATGCATGTCATATCTACATTTCTAGGAAGAATTCAAATGTGGACACATAACTTTTTCTTATTTCCTTAATTTTTGGTTGGTACAACCATATGAGTCAGCTTGAGACAAGTTAATACAAATCCTTTATAAAACGAAAGATAACTAAAGAATCTAAAAAAAATTTACATCTCAAGTATATTTTAATTTACATCTCATGTCAGTTCAAAAGAATAATAAACAATATACTTTATTCGAAAGATATGATGCAGTTGAAGGTCGGTGGATAATGTACCCCTCTTCATATACTCCTCATCTCAAAAGAATAATAATCAGAGCCTAGATCTCGATATACTCTAACTACACATTTGACAATTGACGGTATCACCCTAACGGGATGATCTATTAGAGATGAATTGGGAAAATTGGGTTACTTGATGACTAGGTTTATCCAATCAAAAGATTCTCATCATAATCTTCTAGAAAAGGATATATAGGGAGTTTAAACCCCGATAACACTTAACCCAACTATCTAGAGGATCCTAACCCTTAACTCGCTTGGTCGAACCTGCAACCTGGTTCAGTTACTGGCAGACTCCATATTGAGTCGAGTTCGGTTTTAACTATCCAACATAAGATAGAAGATATAGTTATAAGAGGATGTATCATGCACAAACAAAAGTCTATGCGTAAATCATTACATACAACAACAACAAAGCCATTTGTCCCGAGTATTTGGGGTGGCTGCATGAACCAAAGAGAATCACACCGGATCGGGCACATGGATCAGCTTTCTCCACTCATTCCTATCGAGCAATATGCCTTCACTAAGACCTTTAGCCTCTATATCTTGTCGTATTACCTTCATCCATGTTTTCTTCGTTCTCCCTTGTGCTCTTTTAACTTGCCTAAATTGATACGCTCTACTCGTCGGATTGACGCATCTGTAGGTCTACGTCGCACGTGACCAAACCATCATAGGCGATTTTCTCTCATCTTCTCTTCTATAGAGGCTACACCTATCTTAGTACGAATATCCTCATTTCTCACCTTATCTCTCTGTATGTTACCATACATCCAACGAAACATGCGCATCTCTGCTACACTCATCTTCTAGGCATGATATCTCTTTATAGCCCAACATTCTGTGACATATAGCAAAGCTGGCCTAATAGCAGTCTGATAAAACTTTTCCTTCAGCCATAACAGAATGTTACGATAACATAAAATTCCTGTTGCGTTCCTCCATTTCAACCAGCCGGCACTATCGATCTCCCCATCCTTTTGGATAATAGAACTCAAGTACTTAAAGTGACTACTCATCGGTATTTCTTGTCAATCTAGTCTCACAATATTATAATTTCGGATTCTTTATTTACTAAATTTACACTCCATATACTCGGTTTAATCTAAAACCTCGAGATTCTATAGTTTTCCTCGTAAATCATTACATGCTATGTATATTTTCTAGAATTACACAAATATTGTAAGAATTTAGTTAATTCTGTTTCGATATCTGGGATTTAGTAGGTTTGATTTTTAGATGCTTGCTCAATTGGCTTGATTATACTGTTTCGGCCGAAAAAGGATGTGTTGGCAATGGATGTGATTTTGACAATTTATGAATTGAATGCAATGCCATGATAAAGAATAGCAGAATAACAAGATTTGACGATAAATTTAAAGGTCCGTATAGAATTTCTTAATCATATGAACAAAGATATGAAAATTATTGTAGTATTCTTGTGACCTGAAGGTTACGTATTGCTTGATAGAAAGTGGATGTATCCATATCCATATTCTTTGTTCATGGACGGTTTAGATAGGAAAACAAGGCCACTTCCCATTTTAATGCCTAAATTTATCCCTCGACGACCACTTCCCAACATGTCCGCCGTTTCGTGCGTCCAAAATCGTCACATGAATCTAGAGAGGAAATGTAGCAAGAAAAGTGACAATGGGTATTAAGAAGAATGAATTAGAGTAATCTTCAAAGTATATAAATCCAATTTAGATGTTAATGGGGACGAAACCATGGCTTAGTGTAAGGTTTGCCTAAACCCAACTTTCATACTTTCATTCATGCAAATCAACATTTGCTGTGCTTCTGCAATAAAAGAAGTTATCATTGTTAGTGGGCCTCAACTAGTCATTACCCAAGTCTTTATTATTATTTGTCAGGACTAATGGAATGATATAAATTTTGATTGAATTATTCTCAAAGCAAAAGAGATTTTTCTAGAGTAAGATTTTAAATAGATAGTTATAAATCATAATATTTTAGTAGGAATAAATGCTTATGAAATTTGTTTTCTTAGTATACCTGAAGATACAATTCATGAGATAGGAATAAGGAAAAATTAGGAAAAAGAAGGCACATATAAGTTAGTTTTTTTTAAAAAAAATTTATCTCAAGCACTTCTACTTATTGAGAGGGGGGTAGAGAGAGAGAGAGAGAGGGAGAGAGAGAGAGAGAGAGAGAGAGAGAGTTGTCCTTGTCATGCTTCAGACAATCATAACTTTAACATGTGACCTGGCTGATGTCATATGATTATTTTAAGAGAGAGGTGGTGGGTTCAAATATCTTCATCTATGGGGGCGCGGGATTCTCGAATTAAAACTGCAAGGCGTAATATTAAAGTACTTATTACTAAATGATTCGAGTTCACAATATATTGAGGCCACTAAAGATTCGTGTAGACTCATTGCGATCTCTGTGCACAAGAGGACAAGTTGGGCTTATGATCCCGCATGGCGGAACAATAATAAAACTCAATTTTCATCTTTACGCGAGCTCCATCTCTTTGATGGGGCTTTCTTTGCCCCAGTGTGAGAGTTTCTTTCTTACTTTTTAGGGCTAATGTGTGAATTATTAAGTGCACCAGTCGTTTACAAGTAATAAATAAGTGAGTAAAGTATCGTTTTCACGAGCATTGATGTCTATTGAGTACCAAACTAATTTGTCCTAATTTTATTTGAACAATTGATTAAGAAGATGATTGAGAATAAACTACTAAAAAGAACCTAAAAGAGTTGGCTTTAATAAAAGAGAGTGTAGGGAATATAATTAGATATAAAATTGTTCTTGTGCTAGTGAATTTATACTACTCATTTTAACAATCGAATGTCGCTATCCTAACTAGTATTCTCTCTCGAGTAATACTAATTATATCCTCTAATCTAAGAACCTATAATCTTTCGATCTAATAGATTTACAAGTTAGAAGAAATATTTAGTACAATGGATCTTTCTTACACGATTGCCCAACTGCTTTGCCAAGTTGTGATTTCTATTCCTATGATGCTACGCTAGGTTATCTCCTCTCGGTTCAAACTTAACCATCCATGTAATTCTTGGCCACCAATTAATAACAAGAAACTCGAGAATAAAAACTTAACATGCAAAAGATTAAACTTGAAAAGAAAAATAGTAGAATAGTATAAAGCAACAAGATTATATCGTCATAATATTTAACCTACATCAATACCCTAATTATGAAAAATTAGTTCATACTAGAAGAGATACAAAACATGGTAAATAATATTTACTCCATGAAATAATAAAATTGAAGGAGAAAAAGATTAGAAAACAACAATTTAAGAAACCCTGGATGATGCCTCATCGTCGTTCTTCTTCAACTTTAATTTCTCCAAAATCTAAGAAACTGAATCCTATAACCTAATATAAATTTTATTTCTATAATAAGTTAAAACATTTACAAGAGATTGCAACCCTTTATATAGATCTCAGAGCCAATTATAATAAAATACACATTAGGACTTCAAATCCAACTCCAATTTGATATGAGAATTTAATTCTGAATTGGACTGCAGTCAGCTGGTGTTGATTGTTGAATACGACTCATTAAATAATTGAACTGGAAAAGATAATAATATAGATTTGTATCTTTCAATCATCTTTCTGCAGCATCTTGAATCATTAGAATTACATCTGTAGTGAAAGTTATGATCAAAACATAAAAAGATGTCCAGTCTGAATCTGAATTTAAATCTGAATCTGCTCTCCGTTGAACAATGGCCAGTTGCGTAGCCAACCAAGTTGGTTGGCCAGCCAAATTTTGGCTAATTTAACCTCAAATTTGGATAGATATTTTTTTACATCTTTTAGACTCTTTTGACAAGTCTATAAGGGCTCTGGATATCTGGTACTTGAAATATACTGTTGCAATCATTTCTTTAACATCGATTTTTTGCTTTTTCATCCCTTTTCTCTAATTTGTCCTTTTGAGCTAATTTTTGCATAAATATAAATAAAAATATCCATGCGGTATGAAATGTGTAATAAAAGATATATAAAACTGGTACAAAATATAGATGATAATCACAATTAGCACATCCCCACACCTAACTTTTGTTAGTTCTCATGCAAAATCCTAACCTAAAAAGAAAAAGAAAAACTAAAAATCTTAAAAAATAAAAATTCTAACTCACTTTCGTAAGAATCACGATTGCTTTTAGCACGTTCAACAAGTCGTTAAACCCCTAAGTTATCCCTAATGGACGAGTATTGTCTCATGAGAGTTTGTAGTGAATATACACCCAAAAAAGAAAAGAATAGAAGATTTAAGAAAAAAGGATAAAAAAATAAGGATAACTGAAAATAAAGAAAAAATAAGAAGAAAGAAAAAGAAAAATATTTTTGGTCAACTACCTTTATTGGTAAATAAATTCAATAGCTTTCATAAGCAATCATCTTCAAGTTCAATCTCCCCCATCATCTCTTCTTAAAGATTCAAATCCTAATATATCCTATCATCCTTTCTAAGTTTTCTGATCCAATGCATCATTATGAACTTTTTGTTGGCCCAGAGGCCTTCCACTCTAGTTTTAATGATGATTAACTCATGTAGTTATGTTTACTAATAATCTTGTAATGTTTAGTTTCAGATCTCTAACTAAGATATTAGTAGGTGATTAGCTTTAACAAAAAGAGTTTTGAAGCCTTTCACATGGTGATTCAAGAGCCCGAGCATCAAAGATCATATATAGCACTCGTTAGAGTCAAGCTCGGTGGATCACGGTTTGGATCGAGTCGACTTAAAGACGGAGTTCGTCAAGAAGATTTTGGTACATTGTTTAGTTTAGTTTAAGTTTTAGATCCATGTGTAAATATTAGAATAGTTTGGTATGCTCAAGTTCACAACACACACACGTTTCATGGTTTGGCGTTTTTGGTGTTTTAACAAAACATATTTTCGGATTTAAGTCAAAAACATGGATATATATATATATGTTTCATGTATATTGGATTATATCCATATACAACATGCTTAAATTTGTTTAAATATCATGTTTTTTTATTTGGATAAGTTTTGGACAAAACGAATTTTCAATTCAAAAATCCGAGTTTTAGAAAATATAGTTTTTGGTTTTTGGCAAAATTTGCAAGACACAAAAATGGTTCAAATAGTTTGAAATTTGTGTTGAAATTTTTCACACAAGTTTGTATATCAATGTATTATACTGAACTGATTTTTGTGGATTTTTAGAGTTTTTATGGGATTTTATAAGATAATAAAAATCAAGTTTTCAAGTCCTGAAATCCCTGTTCTGGCTTCTGCCGGTCGACCGAGTTAGGAGTCGATCGACCGACATGCACTGAATGTGCACGCTTGTTTGGCTGGAGGGCCGGTCGACCGTCCCGGTCGACCGCCAGAGAGCTTCTGCTCTCTGGAAAGCCTCGGTCGACCGGGTCAGTTGACCGGCAGAGAGCTCTGCTCTCTGTTCCAGGCTGCGGTCGACCGAGCCGGTCGACCGAGGCTCCAACGGTCAGAAATTTGACCGTTGGCAGTCAACTGGGCCGGTCAACCGCCAGCCGCCAGGGCTGAAAAACAGCCCCAACAGCTAGTTTTTCATGGGGCCTATTTATACCCCATTGAGAGGCGTTTTTCACCAAGTTTTTAAGAGCCAAAAATTTACATTCTTCTAGAGTTTTATTACAAGTTTTAAAAAGGTTTTTAGAGCATCAATGTTTTCATCTTCATTTGTTTTTAGGGTTTGAAAAAATCAAAGAAAATTTAGATTTGGGATATTTACTTAGTTCTTCATTTCTATCAAATACAAGTTATTTTCCCAAATACTTTTCTTTGTGTTTATGTTTCCAAACTCTTGGTTTTCCACACTTGAGCTATCATTCTATCCTTTCTATAGGATCTTTATTTTTTGTGGAGAAGAAGGTGTTTGTGGTTGAGATATACCACCAAGTGTTATACCCTTTCATTTGTGATATCCCTCTTGGATAGAGGTTGATTGGAGTGGTGGTTAGCTCCCTCTTGTGAGAGGTTGAGGTTGTGGTTTGCTCCCTCTAGTGTAAGGTGAAGTTGGTATTAGAAACCCTCAAGTGTGACGTGGATTGATTTTGTTGGCTACGGGCCTACCCCTCTTGTGTGAGGTGGTGTTTGTGTTGTCTCGGTGGAGGTTGTATTGATTGGGAGAGGAGTTCGGTACTCCTAGTTATTGTATTACCTAAAATCCTCGGTGGAGGTTCCCTGTATGGGAGTCCTAGGTGGACAAGTTAGTGGATTGGAAATCCTTCTCGGTGAAGGCGAGGACGTAGAGCTTGGTGCTCGAACCTCGAATCAAATCTTGTTGTTTGTGTTTAATCCATTGACTCTAAACTCTCTCTCTCTCTCTCTCTCTCTCTCTCTCTCTTTATTGTGCCTTGCATCTATTCATATTGCTCATTCATATATTATATGCTTGGTTTGTTTGTGTGTGCCTCACTTGTGCTTAACCACGAGAGCTTCATATAGCGCCTCAACTCTTATTCAGAGGAATCAAGAGGAGTTAGTCCAGAGCCCTTCACCGGGGATTCGGCTACACTCGTTGGTTGCATTAAGTGTAGTTGCAATTAGTTTTTAATTTTCGCATTTAGTTCACTAGATTAGCCGTACACCTATTCACCCCCTCCAGGTGTACTTTTAATTGGTATCAGAGCCTACGCTCCTGATATTTGGTTTAACCACCTAGGAGTGTGATCTTAGTTAGCTAATCTATCATTTGTTTTTACACACTTATAATGTTTACACACACTCATGGATTGCTTGTCACCTCCCATGATTGATGTTTCCAACATTGACATGTGGAAATTTAGGATGTCCATGTATTTAAAATCCCTAGTCTTGCATGTTTTCCTTGCCGCTACCAAGAAACCCTATCTTGGTAATTGCAAGCATTTAGAGGCCAATGCACAAGCCCTTGAGGTACTTAGAAGCACGCTTAATAAAGAATATCTTATGCTTGTTTCTAACTGTGATTTCGCCTTTGCAGTGTGGAACACGTTGACTTCCTCTGAGCTTCAAACGCCCAACATTGTGGAGGATAAATCTAGTGGAGAATCCGAGCAACAATGCTATATGGTCCAAGAGAATGACTCCCTTGAGGTATACTCGGAATCTCAATTAGATAAAGATGATGCTAGTTCTTCTTGTGATGATTATGTGGATCCTAATGCTTTAAATGAAGAACTATCAATTGTATGTGAAAAATTGCTTGATAAATATAATCTTTTACAAAAGAAGAGTTTTGAACTTAACAAAAAAAATAAGGATTTATGTTTAAAACTAGATTTGATTTTGCAAGAGAAAGTGGAGATTTCTAATGAAAGGGATTCATTGAAATCTAGACTAGATCTTGCCCTAAAAGAGAATGAAATTTTGAAAAATAAAAATGATTGTGAAATAATTTTAAAGAAAAATGAAAACTTGTCTTCAAAAGTTGATTTTGTTTTAAAAGAAAATGATTCTTTAAAAATGAAAATTGCTTCTATTTCCAAGGAATTGGAAATTGTTTCTAAGAAAAATGAACCTTAAAAATTGATATTGATTCACATGTTTTCCATGCTAGTGTAGCCTCACTTTCTAACTCACCTATTGCATGCTCCACTTCTTCTATAATTGAAAATGATATATGTAATTTAAAGAAGAATATGGATTGTTTGGGCTCCACTTTGAGCCATTCAAGAACCATACACGGTTAGAATTTATGTTTCGAAAGAAACAAGTTCCTATTATGCATGCACACCATACACGGCATACACATGCTCCTCACGGTCACACCCATCACATGTATGCTCATGTGCACACTTGTACACATTGTGGACGTAAGGGCCACCTTGCTAAATTTTGCTATGATAAGATATATGATGTAAATTTAGCAACTAACTTGTTTGAGTTAGGAAAGGAACTAACCCCCATGGACCAAAAGAGTATGGGTACCAAAGACCACCCCTATTATATTTGATGTAGGTGTGGGCTCTCGCATGACGTGAGAGTAATGGTGTCTTGAGGCGGATGCGTTCCGAGCCTAATGAAGACCTATTTGGATGCATCGCTTTCAAGGAAAGTTTGGTGGGAGGACCACCTTGGTTTGGAGAACTAGAGAGGTGCCTTCATCAATTTTGGTATCGATCTCTAACTCCCGTTTATATTACATGATTTTCACATTATTGAGTTTTAGCATATTTTGATTAGTATGTTAAATGCCATGATTATTAGACCATTGACATGTATGTATAGCATTTGAGATCACCCATGTTTATATGGACCCATATTTTGTTTTCTCACCATTGTTTAGCTATTATGTATATTATAGTTCTAATGCATGTGCATTTACATCGTATTTATGTTTATCATGTTAGTTTATGTCTCGTTATATGCTTCATGATTTGATTACATGTTTGGATGTTAGTTTTCATTAAAACTTAGATATATACTTGTACATCTAGTGAGCCACAAATAGACCTTTTTATATTTATACCTACATGCTCATTTGTGCTTGTTAAATGTACTAGTATAGCCTAGTTTTGATGATTTATGCATTTTAACTTGTATTCCTCATCTTGGACATGTTTTATGATCATGTGTTTTCACTTCATGTATATGTCTATTTTGTTAAACTTTAAGATATACATGTATACCCCTTGAGTCATTTGCTTTTCATGCAAATCTTTATTATGGACTCAATTGTGTTTAGGGATATGTATGTATACTTCTTGCTTTGTCAAAATATACATATGCCTTGAAGTATAAATTATTTTTAATAAAAATTTATTTTTGACTACTTTCATGTTTTCATGTTTAAAAGAAATTCAAAATTGAGCTAAATTGACTATTTTCATGATTATGTCTTTCACACAAAACTTGTACACTCACATTACTTATTAATTTCTTATGATTTTATTTTCATGAGTTATATATGAGCTTTATATCTTTTGAGTGTCAATTGTTAAGTAATTTTTATGTTTCATGAAATATATTTTTGTTTTATTCCTTACTTGAAGGATTTCATATTAGTTTTCAAATTTTCTTATAACTAGTTCGTATTCTTCAATATGGTAGAGTTTTTCAAACATACTTTATTTTCAAACCTATTTTTGAAAACCCCTACCCTTCCAAGGGCGGTTGGTTGGGCGACCATGCCTTGTATGCTCTTTATTGAAAATCATTTTAAACATATGCATGAAATGGGGGGTAGGAAATATGAGTTATACACTTGATTCTAATTATTGTTTCAATTGGTATTATTGGATTCTTTCAATTGGTATCAATATTGATATTTTTTTGTATACTCATATATATGTTTTTATATATGTTTGCTTATTCTTCAAATAGTATCAATTTCGATTGGTATCTACTTTTTCATACATATATATGTTTTATTTGTGCTTACTATATCTCTATATCTTTAAGCACAAATTTTAGTTATGCTAAGCTTGATTTTTAATGCTTATCATGTTTTCAATTGATTAGTTTTCAATTGTTATCTTATACAAGATTATGCATCATTTTCTTTGGTATTTCATAAAGGGGGAGAAAACTCGTATTTCATCTTTCAATTGGTATTGTGTTTACCTTTGATTTTCCACTCCCATACTTTATGATGAAGAATGATTGAAAAATTAATATTGATTTTAAGTTGGTATCATATGCTTAAAAAGAAAAATACTTTAAATTGGTAAAATTGGTATCAAGTTTTTCTTGTTTACTCACAATTGGTATCAAGATTTTGTTTACTTTCAATTGGTATCTATTGATATATTTCTTTCAATTGGTATCCATGAAAAGTTATATTGGTATCTTAAAATTTGATTTACTAAGATATCTCAAAATTTGTTTTATTGAGAAAATTCAAAAAAAATTTTTAATAAGAAATATTAAAAATGTTTTGATGTGTTTTGCCTATATGCAAGGGGAGCTTAACATCTCTTCTACATATAGATTCATGTTGAGTGTATCTTATATTAAGGAGCTTGACAACTCTTCTTTATGCGATACACGTGTGTAGGGGGAGCTTCACATCTCCTCTTATGCATTGCATATTATGCGTTATGTGAGTTAGGGTTTGTCATCCCTTCTTCATGTAATGCATATATGTAGGAAAGTTAACTTAGCGTCTTCCTCTTCATGATTGTATATTGCATATATTCTTTTGTTTGAAGTCACCCTTTATTGATTCTTTGTTTTGAACAAAAAGGGAGAAGATTGTTTTGTTTTTACTTTAACCCCTTTGTTGATGATTGACAAAAGGGGGAGAAGTATTTGGGTTTTATGCATGTTTTATGTTTTGTTGATATTGGTATCAAGAGTATTGAATACTAGTATCTAAAACCATAGGTTGTTTTATATTGATATTGTTTTTTATTGGTATCAAGAGCATTAATTAAGAACATGTTTATGAAAAAGAAATAATTTAATTTGGTATCAAGAGTTCGTTTCATGCATGTTGATGCATTTCATGTTTGGTATCAAGAACATGTTTTTATTTGATGTTTGGTATCAAGAGCATATTTTTATTTGGTATCACAAGCTTGTTTTATGCATATCTATGCATTTTCATATTTAATATTCATTGCATATCTTTTTGTTTATTCCTATGCATGAGTTAAGGGGGAGCTTCCTTGAAGCTTAACTTTAATCCATGCATATATAACTCCACGAGTTTTGTCATCATCAAAAAGGGGGAGATTGTTGGCCTAGAGGCCTTCCACTCTAGTTTTGATGATGATTAACTCATGTAGTTATGTTTACTAATAATCTTATAATGTTTAGTTTCATATCTCTAGCCAAGATATTAGTAGGTGATTAGCTTCAACAAAAGGAGTTTTGAAGCCTTTCACATGGTGATTCAGGAGCCCGAGCATCAAAGGTCATATATATCACTCGTTGGAGTCAAGCTCGGTGGATCACGGTTTGGATCGAGTAGACTTGAAGACGGAGTTCATCAAGAAGACTTCGGTACAGTGTTTAGTTAAGTTTATGTTTTAGATTATGTGTAAAGATTAGAATAGTTTGGTATACTCAAGTTCACAATACACACACGTTTCATGGTTTGGTGTTTTTGGTGTTTTAACAAAACAAATTTTCGGATTTAAGTCAAAAACTTGGATATATATGTTTCATGTATATTGGATTATATCCATATACAACATGCTTAAAGTTATTTAAATGTCATGTTTTTGTATTTGGATAAGTTTTGGACAAAATGAATTTTCAATTCAAAAATTCAAGTTTTAGAAAATACAGTTTTTGGTTTTCGGCAAAATTTGTAAGACACAAAAATGGTTCAAATAGTTTGAAATTTGTGTTGAAAATTTTCACACAAGTTTGTATATCAATGTATTATACTGAACTGATTTTTTTGGATTTTTAGAGTTTTTTTGGGATTTTATAAGATAATAAAAATTAAGTTTTCAAGTCCTGAAATCCCTGTTCTGGCTTCTGTCGGTCGACCGGACCGGTCGACCGAGCTAGGAGTCGGTTGACCGAGTCAGTCAACCGACGTGCACAGAATGTGCACGCCTATTTGGCTGGGGGCCGATCGACCGTCCTGGTCGACCGCCAGAGAGCTTCTGCTCTCTGGAAAGCCCCGGTCGACCGGGTCGGTCGACCGGCAAATAGCACTGCTCTCTGTTCCAGGCTGCGGTCGACCGAGCCGGTCGACCGAGGCTCCAACGGTCAGAAATTTGACCGTTGGCGGTGGACCGGGCCGGTCAACCGCCAACCGCCAGGGCTGAAAAACAGCCTCAACGGCTAGTTTTTCATGGGGCCTATTTATACCCCATTGAGAGGTGTTTTTCACCAAGTTTTTAAGAGCCAACAATTTACATTCTTCTGGAGTTTTATTACAAGTTTTTAAAAAGAGTTTTTAGAGCTTCAAAGTTTTCATCTTCATTTGTTTTTAGGGTTTGAAAAAATCAAAGAAAATTTGGATTTGGGATATTTGCTTAGTTCTTCATTTCTATCAAATACAAGTTGTTTTCCCAAATACTTTTCTTTGTGTTTTTGTTTCCAAACTCTTGGTTTTCCACACTTGAGCTATCATTCTATCATTTCTATAGGATCCTTATTTTTTGTGGAGAAGAAGGTGTTTGTGGTTGAGATATACCACCAAGTGTTATACCCTTTCATTTGTGATACCCTCTTGGGTAGAGGTTGATTTGGAGTGGTGGTTAGCTCCCTCTTGTGAGAGGTTGAGGTTGTGATTTGCTCCCTCTAGTGTGAGGTGGAGTTGGTGTTGGAAACCCTCAAGTATGAGGTGGATTGGTTTTATTGGCTACGGGCCTACCCCTCTTGTGTGAGGTGGCGTTTGTGTTGCCTCGGTGGAAGTTGTATTGGTTGAGAGAGGAGTTCGGTACTCCTAGTTATTGTATTACCCAAATCCTCAGTGGAGGTTCCCTGTGTGAGAGTCCTAGGTGAACAAGTTAATAGATTGAAAATACTTCTCGGTGAAGGCGGGGACGAAGAGCTTGGTGCTCAAACCTCGAAACAAATCTTGTTGTTTGCGTTTGATCCATTGACTCTAAACTCTCTCTCTCTCTCTCTCTCTCTCTCTCTTTATTGTGCCTTGCATCTATTCATATTGCTCATTCATATATTATATGCTTGGTTTGTTTGTGTGTGCCTCACTTGCACTTAACCATGAGAGCTTCATATTGCGCATCAACTCTTATTCAGAGGAATCAAGAGGAGTTAGTCCAGAGCCTTTCACGGGAATTCGGCTACACTCGTTGGTTGTATTAAGTGTAGTTGCAATTAGTTTTTAATTTCTGCATTTAGTTCACTAGATTAGCCGTACACCTATTCACCCCCATCTAGGTGTACTTTTATTTTTGATAGCTCTTAAGTTGGGAGTTTGGTTCAAACTTTTATATTTAAATGTATTTTCCAAAAATAGAAGTTTCGAAGCATTACCGCTTTGTTGCCCTTTAAGCATATTTTACTTTTCTTTTCTTTCTTTTTTTTCATACATAAAACTCATCCAATTTTCTTTCTTGTAAATATCAAGGCTTCTTGAGGTCAAGACATCTAATTAGTTCATTATTAGACTTGTTAATATATAATTTTTTTTCAACTTACCTAACTATCTTTCGCTTAAATATCAAAGCTTCTTGAGGCCAAAATATCTAACTAATAAATAATAAAGTTTTTTTAAGTATTAATAATCCTCATCATCCCATACTTAAATCAATGTGTAAGTGTAGATAAGATGCATTTTCATGTAGATAAATTCTGGATGACATTCAATTTTCAGATTTTTCATCTCTTTTCAAAAAATTAAGGAATCAATGAAATTAATATCTATCCAATTCAAAATATATGTCCACTAAATCTCTTAAAACTTGATAAACTTACTGAAATTTTAATTTTTTCAGTTAGTAAAAGAAAAAGAAAAATTCAAAAAAATCCTAAAAGGAAAAAATAAAAAATTCTAACTTAAAAATGAAGGAAAAATAAAATAGAAAATAAAGAAAAATAAAATAAAATAGAAAACAAAGAAAAATAAAATTAAAAATAATAAATAAAATAAAAAGAAAAATCCTAGACCTCTCCTCCATACCTAAACCTTGACATGTGCTCATGCAAAGCAAGATGAAACAATAAGTTATGCAAATCACAAATATATATCACCTCCTCAAAGACCACTTTATCTTTTTAAAATTTTAGACAATCATGAACAAATTATCTATCAAAAATTACTTATGTCTATAAAATAAACAGAAAATCATAAACATTAATTAATTGGAAAAAAAATTACGTGAAAAATTTCAGAGTTTGGATCCTCAAATTTTCGGCTATCCAGCCGTCACATCAGCTGCCTAGCTGAACTTTTAGCTCTACTGGTCTTGGGTTTTGGCTCGCTTGTTTCTATCATATTGGTGGTTTATCTTGTAGATCTACTTTGAATTTGGTTTTGATTGAGGTACCTCATACACATCTAAATAAAATAAAGTAAGAAAAAGCTAAAATAAAATCAAAATTTTAAAAAGGAAAGTTAAAAAACTTGGGTTGTCTCCCAAGAAGCGATTTAAGTTATAGTCATTATCTAGACTTTCTTTGATATGCATAGAAACTTGTGTATGAAAGGTTTTGGCCTCGAGTTGTTCCTTGTAATCTTTTGAATTTTCTTCCTTATTTAGTTCGGCGGTGCAGCTTGCAAGTAGAAACTTTGCTTCCTAACTTTTGTACTTTCAGATTTGGTGGAGTTGGGCATTTCCTTCGGCATCTTTTTTTGCTCCTCTTTTGGTGCTTCAACTACTTGCTTCTTCTTAGTGTCTATTTGGAAACACTTCTCGATATTTGACAGTTGGGCGTGGCTTTAAAAACTTTAAAGGTAACTTTCTCATCTTACACCCAAAGGATGAGTTCTCCTTTTTCCACATCAATTAATGTTTTTCCCGTGGCTAGGAAAGGTCAGCCTAAGATGAGGGGAGTGTTACGATCTTCCTCCATATCTAACGCGATGAAATCGACAAGAAAATAGAACTTGTCGATTTTAACGGGCACATCTTCAATAACACCAAGCAGATACTTTATCAATCTATTTGCCAATTTGAGTGAAATAGTGGTCAATTTTGGTTCTCCCAAATCCAACACCCTAAAAACAGAGAGAAACATTAAATTTATACTTGCACAGAGATCACATAAAACATTGGTAAATTTTAAGTTTTCTATAATGCAAGATATAAAAAAACTCCCTGGATCTTCAAGTTTAGAAGGCAGTTTGTTATGCAAGATAACATTGCACTCCTTGTTAAGCATGATCATTTCATGATGCTTCAGTTTTCTCTTTTTAGCTACGATCTACTTCATGAACTTTGTATACTTTAGATTCTGTTCTAGAGCATCTATGAACAAAATATTAATATGCAAAGTTTTGAAAAAATTCAAAAAGTTAGAGAAATCTTTATCAATCTTGTTTTATTTGAGTCTCTAAGGAAACGATAGTGGGTTAATATATGATTTCACTGGGGCCTCATCTTTTTCGTGAAAAATTAAAAATAGGATGACCGGGTCGTTTGATTGGTCACTAATGCTGCATATTTAGTATCATATTTTCATACTTATTATAGAATAAAATCTGCATTGTTCTAATTAAATGTTTAATTATTTGCAGGCCCATTCCTCAAGGAGATGAAGAGAAATGAGCTCAAAAGCCCACTAAATTCTGAGTTAAATCAGAATTAATTTGTAACGCCCCGATCCTGGCGGATACGGGGACGTCACTGCGACGTATATACGCAAGTCAGAAGTACCTTCACGTATATACGCTAAGCATCAGTAACAGACAAGAATCAGAGTACGGAAGCAAGTGGTGCATTATACATTCCAACACATGAGTACATATACAAAGTTATCACCAGAGGTGATCCAATATTACATGAATATTATATCACAGATATGCGCAAATGCGGGAATACATGTAAATGTACAAGAATGAACAGTATAAAGGCACTCACGAGTTTACAAAGGGAAAACTCGGGAGGCGAACAAGAGGGCCTGGAAGGATAGAGCTCTGGACGGTCTGCTGGAGATCCACGCTACCGCTGCGCCACTCTGATCAGCGACAGGGAGAATCCACACGCTCCTAGCTCCATGACCTGAACGTGAGGTCCAGGGGAGTCAGTGACACTCCCCAGGCGAGTGTGATAGAAAGCCAAGTGGCGAAGCAGGATGAGCACAAGTGTGCATATAACAATTGATATCAAGTTCAGAAAACAGGGGTTAGAACACAAGTCTAGAAGGTATGAACAAGTATAACATAATATCCATAAAACAGGAAATCCAGGGTAAATCTAATTACAAGCAAGATTGATTGTATATGCTTAGGTCACGGTCCCATGAGAATGGTACGTCGAAGGAATAATCCAAACAAGGAAACCCTCATCTATATACCTTTATCTCATACCACAGTAATCCAAGCGTATAGAATCAGAGTTGCAAATCACATGATAGTCAAACAGGAATACATAACGGAAATCATGACATGTATAGCAGGTGTAACAAGGATCATAACAGGTATCTATTATTATTATTACTTGTCTTACTTTGATATCTAGCTATGTGAATTAGCGTCCCAACGCACATAGATCCATATCCGAGTAAAGCAAGGTTTGTTATTGGAAGTAGATGGAGAACTGATAGTGCTTCTTATAGTAGTTCCCATACACCTGGGACCAGCTTGGAGGCCCAAAGTCCCCCTAACAGTAATCTCTTGTGGGCCCTAAGTCCCACTAACACTACCGCCAATATATTTTATTCCCATACTATAAGCAAGGTATCATTCCGGCATCCATCACTTCCTCCCATTCCCATACAAGTTGTCCTTTTTATGGCTTATAACATAATTATCAGATTAAGGGAATGAGCAGGATCATAACTGGAATACATAACTGGAATACAGGTACTACATTCCCTTTATCATGATAATTATAAGAATCAGGTGTATCATGCTTGGTGTCAAGAGATAGCATGATAAGTGGTGATGTATATCAAGTAACAGGTCATGAAGTACAATATACAAACACATGAACCAAGCATAAGATCCAAATATAAGAAAGTAAATAACTATAACAGACAGCTAAAGTTAGTCGACTAGGTTGGAATGGGTAGTCGACTAATAAAGGGGTTAGTCGACTAGGAAAATGGGGTAGTCGACTAAAACTGTGTTCCAGAGAGTTGGATCTGATTCAGGAAAAGTTAGTCGACTAGGATGGATTAGGTAGTCGACTAACAGACATCTAAAGTCAACTAATAATCAAGGTAAGTCGACTAAAACTGTGTTTCAGAACAAGAGTACGTTTCAAATAGGTTGGTCGACTAGGGTCAAGGGAGTAGTCGACTAATAGGGTCTCAAGTCGACTAATCATTAGGTCAAGTCGACTAATAGTCTGAAAACAGAGTACAGAACAGATTTTGATGGTTGTGTTTGATGATCAAAATAACATGATTTGAAGACACGAGTATACAAGAGATGTGAACACAAGTATGCTAGGAATTAGCCAAGTCTTGGTGAATAAAATACTCACATAATCAATAAAATAGGAAAGCAAGAGGATAGCTAGAACGGGCAGAAACCTAGAGTTCAACGACCACGAAGGGTCGGCCACGCATGGTATAAAAGCAGTAAAAGACATATAGACATGGAATAAAATACATGGAAACATGAAGCGAAATACTTATCGACCCAATGAAACGGGAAACTCAAATAGAGACGAGAGAAAAGCGAGACCACTCGCTGAAATAAGAAGATCCAGAAGAAAGCGAGAACACTCGCCTAAATCACCGAAAAGCCGAAAGGTCCGAAATCCACGGAACTCGGGACGCGCCATAAAATATGATATGAATATGTAGAGAGAGAAAGTGAAGAGGTTTTGATGGTGGTGGTATTTTGGAGAAGGTAAAGGAAAAGTGGAAGCTTTGGTGGAGTTTTGGAATTTGTGGTGGTGTATATGGAGATGGAAGAGGAAGAAGATGAAGGTAAGAAGTTGGAGTAGTTGTAGTGGTTGTTGTAGTGGTGGAGATGAAGAGGAGTTGGTGATGGTGAAGGCTTTGGAGAAGTGGTGAAGAGAATAATGAAATGAAATGGAGAAGGAGAGGTATTTATAGAGTTTTGGATTTGTGAAGGTGATGCAAATAAATAAAAGAGAGGGGGTTATTTGCAAAGTGAAGGGGTGAGGTGTTTCTCTTGGCCAATCATGGGCTGCCATGGAGATGGGTGAGGTGGAGATATTTTGGTGGAGTGTTGGAGAAGCTTTGGAGAAGCTTGTTGGAGAAGCTTGGAGAAACTTAGGGTGGAAGTAAAAGGAAGCTTCTGGTGGAAGCTAAAGGAAAGAAAGGAAATGGGAAAAGGAAAAGAAAATGGAAAATGGAAGATATTTTCTTGAAGTAAAAGTGAAAATAATAATAGTGGCGGATTCCCGGGATTCGGTTGCGGATGCAGAAAACTTTCGGGAAAATACCGGAATCGTCCCGAAATCAAGTATCTCGGAACGACTCGCAAAATTTACCGAAAATCAAGAATAATATTCTAAGACTCATGGTGAAATCTGTTTTAAGAAATACTTTATAGTTTTAAAACTAAAAATCCCAGAATCAACCAAGATACCGACTCCGGTGGAATTTTCATAAATTCATAAAATCCACAGAAAAAGTATTTAGGTAAGAAAAGTAATTCTAAGAAATAATGTCTAAAGACTCTTCAAGAAATTCCAATCTGATTGTAAATTAAAAATCCGGGAATCGATCAGCGGCACTAGTCGACACCGGTTTTGAAGATTTTCCATTTAATCCAGGAAAATTCCAGAAAATCATAGAAAATATAAAATATTGGAAAATGATATTTAAAACTAAAATCGGTCAAATACAAGAAGTAAATCGAAAACTACGATCAAAAAAACTGAATACGCAACTATGTACGTATTCCGGGAGCGGGGTATTACATAATTCGAACTCAGTGAATCAGGGTAAAATCAAGAGGTTGAAAACCGGTTGAGAAGAATCCTCTCAGAATCGATCGGTTGAAGCAAAAATCAAAGGCCATTTCGTCAAAATCTCAGACTCAAACGAAGAAACCAACTGAAGATAAAAGCAGAAGGGAAATCCAGCGGCTCGTTTGCTCCCCCGATCTCCCTGGGATCCTGTAGGTTGGGTTTTTGCCTATAAAAAGCCAGTATTTGCACTGAAAATGGGACGACCATGCAGAGATAGGATTTAGCCTAGTTTTCATTCTTTGTAGTTTAGGTTTTTCTTTTTTTTATGTAATTTATATGTAAGCTTAGGTTAGATGAAGATTCATGTAAGTAAGAGAGAGAGGCTTATGTTGAGAGTGACACAGATGTACCCTCCTCCTTTCTTCCATTGTTTCTGCAAGTAATAAAGGTAAACATTTGTTTATGTTCGTATTTTCTTTTGTTTTCTTCCTCTTTCTACTTTACCTCTTTTATTTTGATGAGCTTGCAAGTGAATCCAAAAGTATAAGTATACAAAAGCCTTTGTGAGTGCCAACGATACTTCATGAAGACATTCTCCTCCTTAAGATCCGTATCACTTCATTCTTGCAAGGCTTGATGATATAATGCGAACAGGGACTGAGCTCGATCTTATGACCTATGCGTTGAATGCCTCCAAAGCAAGGTATAACATACAAGGGTTCCAGGTAAGTCGTCAACCAAACTAGGTGAGTACTTCTTTCATCTTCTTTCTTTCTTTTATTTCTGTAAATCAAATCACCAACACCTCATCTTCCAAATCTTTCATCACTTCTTTCCCAATTCATTTGTACATAGTCACTTTCTAATTCTCTACACTTTCTCATTCTACCGTTTTCTTCTTAACTTAACCTATAACTCTTTTTTCATTTTCATAACTTAAAACAAAGAAGAACTTTCGTTTTTCTTCATAAAGATTTCAATACAAAACTTTGAATGCTTCCATCGCAAACCCTCCTTGTGGATCACGACCCGCATAGCCACTTGCTATAGCGGTAAGAATTGAACACCTGCACATCTTTATTTTTATGTTCTGAAATTCCGTATTTTTTGTGCAGGTAAAGCTTCAATCATCGTTCATTGTAAAGACCGTGTTCTCACACGCTACCGTAGAGATAAACGACCCCAAAAATAGGAACAAATTTAAAATTAATGGACAACATCTCAAATCATTTTTGGAATCGGTTCCAGATGATAAAACGACATAGGGTCTGTTTGACCTAATGCATCAATAAAAATAATATAAAATAAAAAAATCTGTGGATAGAACCCCCTTTTCTATAAATAAAAAAAAATCAAAAATAGTAATTTCTAAATATAACCTAGGGTAAAATAGGAAACTATCATCTCCCCCAATTAAAACACTCATTTCTTTCTCTCCTGTTCCCAATTTGAGAAACAAGCACTAGATCTATGAGAAAAGGAAGAGCACCACCTCTTCCCCTTTTCTCCAGCCTAGAATCCCAAAATTTGCCGCACTAAACACTTCTAGGTCGCATTTTCACGGCCAATCCTTGGGATTTGGGCTAGCGTCTTCTCCTACCACAGCTGCGTGCTTCAATGTTTTCCTCAGTCTTCTGACAATCTTCTTCGTCCAACTCTTTGGACTGCGTGAGACAGTCTAATAAGGCTCATCCCCCCAAGATTTTTGGGGAGGTTTACTTCTTCCTTCCTCTCTTCTGTTGTATTTTCATTTCATAATCTAGATGCATCTGCAATATTTTCAGAGAAGAATTTTTCTCAAATTTTGGGTGATGTGAATGGTTATGAACATGTTTTCATAGATCGTATTAGGAAGAGACAGCGATACAATTTGGTCTACGATAACACAGATGTAGACGTGTTTTATTTCCTAGATCTCGTTTGAAAATATTACACTGGCATGACACGGACACGATTGATTTAGACCAAAACCAATTTTTGGTACATTTGGTAAATAGGAATTTTCTCATCACGGTTGAGAGAATTCAAGAAGTTACACAAATCTCCATTCCTCCACAACACACTGCACTATTAGCCCTAATCGATCACATGCCGCTTATGGGAGTATGCTGCGCAGAACTAGACTATGGTCTTCATGCAAGTACGACAATCCGAAACATTCACGACGTTGGACAATGGATCCAACACAATATTCTAGGAATTGACCACACGACATCCTTCAATATACATGTGGTTTAAATTATTCATAGTTTGATGACTCGCAACATAACGTCTGTATGTACACTGTGTTACTGCAACAACTAGTTGCAAATTCCAAACAAACTCAGGGTGCAAAGTATTCTTACCTGTCTTGGTCACTCATCTGTGTAGAGCATTTCTACCAGACAAGGAATTCTCAGCTTATGATAGAGTTTTTGTAGCCTCTGAAAGGATTACCAGTGCCTACAATAGTTAACTCCACTCGGTATGAACATCGACTGTCCCGCTTGAGGATGTTCCTGTAGAGTCCTCTTCAGAGGAACAATTGGAGGGCGAGAATGAGCTCGAGTTCTGATAACAACCGTCACCAACTGAGTCACACGCTTCATGTCTTCCATCTGAAAAGGCATGAAAAAAAATCTTTAGAGGCCAAATACAATTGAGGAGACAAGTGGAGAAACAAAATGCTATACTTGGGCGAATTGAGGAGAGTCCGAGGCGTTCACACTCGGCCGATCCAAGCACTTTGGCCCGGACCGAGCCAACGGATACATTTCTTGTACTTTTTTTCAAGCATTTGCATTTCACATCATACATTGAGGACAATCCATGTGATAGGTATGGGGAGGGTTTGACTAACATAGCTTTTTCCCTTTAGATCTTCATTTTAGATTGTTTTTAGATTTCTTTCTTTTTGCTTTAGGTTGTTGTTAGGATTTATTTTCTAGGTTTAATTTTAAAATTCTAGGATTTTTTTTCTTTCTTTCTGCTCTCTTCTAAAAACAACTTTTTGAAGTTAGAAGAGAATTTTTATAATTTTTGTAAAAGATACTAAGTTGATTATAGGAAGTAAGGAGCCAGAATTAGTAGTTCTTTACCTTAGTCAAAATAAAAGGATAAGGTTTGCTTTTAGGGTTTAGGAGAAAATAGGAAAATAATTTAGTTTTAATTTTTGCCTTAGTAAAATTTGTATTTTTTCACATGTATACACTTCAGATTTTAGACAAAGACTCTTAGTCTTAGTAAAAAAAAAAACAATTAATTAAGCTGGGTAATTGTGACTCAAGAAGCATAGTTATTCACACCTAAAAGAAATCATAAACAAAAAATAAAAATCTTAGTTTTATGGCCTCTTTTACCTGAGTCTTTTAAACTCGATTGGTGTTTTCTCACCTGGTGCGCTAAGACTGCCTAGTTTGGGAGTCACCGATCAAAGACTCGTTACCTGGGTAAATTAGAGCCTAAGAGAACTAAGGATCAATTTGAACATAAATAAAAAACTTGGCATTAGAGTTCGAGTTGAAAATTAGGTAATCCACACTTGTACAAAATGGATATAAACTACAGCAAAATGAAAGACTAAGTTAGAAGTACGAATTTCTCTTATACTGTAAATGATAACATATTTTGGCATGGAGACTAGGGTATAGGAATTACTAATATGGGTAAACTTAAGACATATATTCACTTGGATCTTTTTACGTAAGTTCTTAGAAATTCTTTTCTCCTTTAAAAAGATTTTTCGAAAATACTAACACTTTTATTTTCTTTCGTATTTTATGGGTGTAATCTACTGAAAACCCTCAAGAGACTACAACTCCTCCTCTAGGCAACCTAGAGGTTTAAAGGTATGATGCACATGCTCAATGCAGTCGCGTGCCCTGTGAAAGTGGTTCAAATAACTTAGTTTAGTTTTTATGTTTTGCTCGAGCATGAGCAAAATATAGGCATGGGGGGTGTGATTAGTTATCATTTTTGCATTTTATTATCACATTGCCTATTTTTTTTATAAAACTCTGCTACGTAATCGTGCTTTGTTTCATTTGTGCAGATGTCGTACTAAGAGGGGCTTAATGGAAATTATAGCTAATTTTTGCTATTATGGGGAATTATCATAGATTTCTTGCATCCTAAGTTATTCTAGAAGATCCAAGTATAGATCCAAATTGAGGTCCAGATTTAAGCCTATTCTGCAGAGAATAAAAAATAAACTCTGAAGATTGACAGTCTCTGAAAGCTTTTGAAGCTACGAGAGACAGTGGCCAAAAGATCAGAGCCATCGGCTCTGATCTGGCCGCTAAAGGTGGCCTTTTCATGTTTGTGCGCTGGATCATTGCCAATGGTCTGGATTTTTGACACCTGTCCTCTTCCATCAAACCTAGTTGCCTAGATGCCTATAAATACTACAGGGAGATCCATAGGCCGGAGAGCTAAAAAAGAAAGGATTTTTACTAGGTTTCTCTTTAGTATTTTTGTGTTATTTTGAATTCTATTTCTAGTTCTAGATTAGATCCAAAAAAAAGAGAGAGTGTGTGTGGATTCCCGTATTGGTGACATCAATACAAGTTTTGCATTACTATCTTCTACTCCTTTTTTGGTTGCTTTCTAGTGCTTCAAGTTTTCAATTTATGCAATTTACTTTCTCTTAGTGTAGTTTGTAACTATGCTTGATTTTGTGTTTTCCTTTACAATGTCTAGCTAATTTTTCATTCATGGCTAACTAATCTCTAACTCATTAACAGCTAATCCAATTTAGTTGTTCATTATCTCAAGTGAATCATGGATGTATCACTTGTAAACCTTGCTTCTAGCAAGTGTTCTTGATTTTTTATGATGATGAGAGCTAATTTCTAACTGGCATTTGAATCACCCAAATGATCTATTGATACCTAATGTGAAAGTACACCTAGAGGGGGGGGGGTGAATAGGTGTAAATGCTAATCTAAGACTAAATGAAAAACTTAATGCTCTAAATGCGGAAGCTAATGCAAATGTTGCACAAACTAATACAATACAACAAGTGTAGCCGAATTCCCCTTACGAGGCTCTGGACTAACTCCTCTTGATTCCCCTTGAAATGGGTTGAGGCGCTATGTGAAGCTCTTGTTGGATGAGTATAAGTTAGGCACACACACACAAGCAATCCAAGCAATGTGCACACACAATCATGCCAAGCAATCAAGGATATAGCAATATGAATTATGCAATGGCAATACAAGCAATGTATATAATATGCTATGAAAGAATAATGCTTGCACAAAAGTAAAGAGAATAGAGTTGAGAGAAATTGGATCAAACGCTAACACAAAGATTTGTTTCGAGGTTCGAGTACCCAACTCTACATCCCCGCCTACACCACCGTGTAGGATTTCCCAATCCACTATAGGAGTACCAAACTCCTCTCTCAACCTTACAATGCCACCGAGACAATACAACAACCAACAACAACACCTCTACCGAAGAGGCTCACAACCAATCTCAATCACCTCACACTTGAGGGATACAAACCAATCACCCGATCACCTCTACCGAAGAGGGATACAACAAGAATAAGGGAGTACAACTTAGAGGTTACAACAACAACCTCAAAACTCTCGCTTTCTTTCTTTTTTCACAAAACAAAGATCCTAATAGTTTAGGATAGAAGATATAGCTCAAGTGTGGAAAAACTAAGTGTTTTGATCAAAGAAAAACTCTTGGGAAAATAGCAAATTGATATAGAAATGAAGAACAAGAAATCTATTCCCAAAATCCTATTTTTCTTTGAAAATAACAAAACACTTAAAACAATAAAGATGAATCTTTTTGCACTTAAAACTCTTTTGAAAACTCTTTTAAAACACTAGAAATAGTCAGGAAATTTTGGCATAAAAATCTTAGAGAGAAACTCCAAACAATGAGGTATATATAGCCCCAATACAAAACTAGCCGTTAGGCTGATGTGGCAGCCTGACAGGCCTGGCGGTCGACCGGCCGGTCGACCGTCCAACGGTCATATTTTGACCCGTTGAAGCTACCGGTCGACCGCCCGGTCGACCCAAACAAACAGAGAGCAGAACTCTCTGCAGCGGTCGACCGCCCGGTCGACCCAAACAAACAGAGAGCATAACTCTCTGCAGCGGTCGACCGCCCGGTCGACCGGCCCACTGTGCTGCCAAACGTGCACAGCCTTGTGCACGTCGGTCGACCGGTCGACCCCTCAGTCGACCGGACTGGCCTGACAGTCACAGTATAAGGCAGAAAACTGGTTTAAAAATATTTTTAAAAAATCTTTTAACACTTGTAAAAATTCCCAAAAATATTTTTACCATGTTGCATTGATATATAAACATGTTGTAATCATTTCTACTCAAATATCAAGCATATGAAATCATTTTGTATTTTAACATTTTTACCGAAAACCAACACTAGTATTTTATCAAACTTTGATTTTTCCAAACATGAATAGAAATGTCAAAATAAGTTTGTCTTGAAAGTTTAAGCATGTATGTATAAATAGAAGACATCTACTATACATATAAATCATGAAAACTTGTTTTGATCAAACTATTCATGAAAACACGTATCCAAAACATAAAACGTGTGTGGTTTGTGCACTTGAGCATATCAACTAAACTAAGCTTTACAAATGGATCTAAAACTCATAATCTAAACTAGGATACCTAAGTCTCTTGATGATCTTCCATCTTCAAGTAGACTTGCTCCCAAACGCGATCCACCGAGTGCAAAGGTATGATCTTTAAGTTTTGGCACCGGAATCACCATGATGAGCTTCCAAACACTTCGTTGAAGCTAATCATCAAACTAATATCCTGTTAATGATCTGAAACTTAGAAACACAAGAATATTAGTAAACATAACTACATGAGTTGATCATCATCAAAACTAGAGTGGAAGGCCTTTGGCAACAATCTCCCCCTTTTTGATGATGACAAAACTCATGGAGTTATATATGCATGGATTAAAGTTAAGCTTCAAAGAAGCTCCCCCTTAACTCATGCATAAACAATATTAAATAATATAAACATGTTATAGCTCTAGATACAAATGAAGTAATACAAACTCTAAGTTCTAGATACCAATAACATAAACAACACTTCTTATTAAAACAAATACATGCATATGGATAAAAAACATGCATATTAAAAGTCAAATTCTTCTCCCCCTTTTTGTCAATCATCAACAAAGGGGTAAAAGCATAAAAACACATTTTCTCCCCCTTTTTGTTCTAAGTCAAGAACCAATAAAGGGTTAAACATCAAAACATTGATACCAATAAGAGATATGATATTTAAGTGCATCTTGATACCAATAAAAAATATGATCATAAGAAATGGTATATGTTATATATTCATGAAGAGGAAGACGTAAAGTTAGCTCCCCTACCTATATGCATTATATGAAGAAAGGAAGACACGCCCTAATTCACATAACACAAAATATGTAATGCATGAAAGGAGATGTGAAGCTCCTCTTACACACGTGCATCTCATAAAAAGAGTTGTCAAGCTCTTCAATATAGGATACACACAACATGAATCTATTCACATATAGGCAATGTAGATTAAAACAGTAAAAATATTTAGATACCAACTTAAGTCATAAATATCTTGATATCAAAAGAGAGTATTTTTCTTTTTAAGCAAATGATACTAATTTGAAACTAATTTCCATTAAAACAAATTTCTAAGTCATAAAGTGTGGGAGTGGGAATCAAATACCAATTGAAAATATGAAATGCAAGTTTTCTCCCCCTTTATGAAATACCAACTAAAAACATGAACATTTCTATGTTCTCAAGCTTATGCATGTTATAAAAGTTCAATTGAAAAATAATAAATCAATTGAGACGAAATTAAAGCTCAAGATCTAGCATAAACAAGATTTGTGATATCTTATATCTTAAGCACAAATAAACATGTATGTGTATGAAATGAAATAAGTACCAATCACCAATAGATGATACCAATTGAAAGCATACATACACAGTCTACAAATATGAGTATACTAAAGAAATCAAGTTGATACCAATTGAAAGAGTTCAATGATACCAATTGAAATAACAATAATAATCATGGTATAACTCATACCACAAAGAAGAATACGAACTAGTTAAAATGGAAAGTTTTGTAAACTAGTACGAAATCCTTCAAGCAAGGAATAAAACAAGATTATTTTTCATAAAATGTGAAAATCACATGATAATCATCACTCTAATTCAATAAAGCATAAAAATGACTCATGGAAAATAAAACATGAGCAATAAATGTGAGTGTACAAATAAAAATGTGAGGATCACAATCATGAAAAATATTTCAATAGGCTCTTTTAAATTCCTTTAAACATCAATCTTATCAAAAACAAGAAGATCATAAAAACTACTTAATCTTCAAGGCATATGTATGTCTAGTATAAACTAAAGTATACATACATATCCAAAACTCAACGAGTCCATAAAAGTATATGCATGAAAGCACGTGGCTCAAAAAGGATGTATATGTATAGGATTAGTTTGAACTAGATGGACATATACATGAAGTTAAATATAAATACATGAAAAACATGAAAAGCTAAAATTTTCATTAAACACCAAGTTCATTTCAAGGTATATGTATGAATTGTCAACACACTAAGTATACATACATATCCCTAAACACAATTGAGTCCATATATATAGATTTGCATGAAAGGCAAATGACTCAAAAGATTATACATGTATATCATAAAGTTTGGCAAAATAGACATATACATGAAATAGAAACTCACATAAATCCAAAAATATGAATACAAGTCTAAAATGTATAGATCATCAAAACTAGACTATATTAGCACATCTAATGGGTACAAATACGCATTCAAGCCCAAACATATATAAAGATTTATTTGTGGCCCATTATATGTACAAGTATAAAACTAGTCTTAATGAAACTAACATCTAAACATGTAATCATGTCATGAAGCATCAAGGCAAACACGAATATAATATTATTAAATGAAACACATACAAAATTCATCAAAATTCTTTTATTTGAATTTAAAAATACGCATGAGGTAAAAACATAGGCATAACAAGTATAAATGAACGAATCATCAAAACTAGCTTATACGTGTGCATATAGTGAATACAAATGAGCATAAAGTGCAAATATATAAGAAACAAATGTAGCTCACTATTTGTACATGTATAATGCAAGTTTTGATAAAATCTACATTTAAACATGTTATTACCACAAGAAACATCAAAACAAGATAAAGGAACATCATGATAAAACTAAAAACATGGTTACTATGTAAATTCACATGTATTAGATTCATGATGTACATTATAGCTAAACAAATGGTGAGAACACTAAATATGGGTTCATATAAGCATGTGTGTCTCAAATACTATACATGTATGTCAAGGATCTAATGAACATGGCATTTACACACTAATCCATAGACAATGAAACATGCTATAAAACAAATGAATATGAAAGCATGTAAATAAATAATACGGAGTTAGGAATCGTTACCAAAACCTAGAAGGCAACTCTCCTTGTCTCCAAAACTTGGTGGTCCTCTCCACCATCTCTTCCCTTGAAAGTGATGCATCCATATGATTTCCATTAAGTACGGAACGCATCCACTCCAAGGTGTCATCACTCTCACGTCATGTGAGAGCCCACACCTACATCAAAAATAGGAGGGGTGGTCTTTGGTACCCATCTCTTATTGGGTCCATGGGGTTAGTCCCTTCTCTAATCCAAACAAACTTATTTGCTAAATTAGAAACATGTATTCTATCATAGCAAAATTTAGCAAGGTGGCCCTTACGACCACAATGTGTACAAGTGTACACATGAGCATACTTGTGATGGGAGTGTCCGTGTGGAGCATGTGTATGCCGTGGAGGGTGTGCATGAAAAGATGGAACTTGTTTCTTTCGAACCAAGGATTCCAAGCGTGTATGGTTCATGGCACATTGGCTCATAGTGGAGCCCAAATAATCTACTCTCTTCTTTAACAAACAAATATCATCATTGATTCTAGAAGAAGAGGTACATGCATTAGGTAGACTAGATGATGAGGCTACACTAGCATGGCAAATATGTGCATCAATTTTATTTTGCAAAACAATGTTTTTCTTTAAACAAACATCTAGATCATTTGAAATAGAAATTATTTTATTTTTCAAAGCAATATTCTCTTTTAGAACAAAATCAACTTTTGAAGACAAGTTTTCATTTTTCTTCAAAAGAACATGACAATCATTTTTATTTTTCAAAAACTCATTTTCTTTAAGTGCAAGTTCCAATTGAGATCTCAATGAATCCCTTTCATTATAGACCTCAACCTTCTCTTGCAAAAACATTATCAAGTCTAAAATGTAAACAATTATTTTCATTTCAATTTCTAGACTTTTCTTTTTCAAAATCTTATATTTTCAATCAATTTTTCACATACAGTAGATAGTTCTTCATTCAAAACATGGGCATCAAAATCATCACATGAAGAAGAACTAGCACAATCATTACTATCTAGTTGAGTTTCCGATTGTACCTCAAGGGAGTCATTCCCTTGGACCATGAAGCATTGTGAGTCGGATTCTCCACTAGTCTCCTCTTCTTGTCGGATTTGTGCTTGAAGCTCGGAGGTGGTGATTGTTGTTAATTTGTTCCACACTGCAAAGGCGGAATCATTATTAGAAACACATAAAAGGTATTCTTTAGGCAAAGTGCTTCTAATAGCCTCTAGGGCATGTGCATTGGCCCTTATATGATTATGATCTCCAAGATAACATTTCTTGGTGGCCGCAAGAAAGACATGCAAACCTAGGGTCTTTAGGTACATGGACATCCTATACTTCCAAACAACAATGTTGGAAGGGTCAAAGCTAGGTGGGGTCATGAAGTCCATGGCAAACTATATGAGTGTGCAAACAAACAAATGCAAATGTAGATTAGCAAGCAAATGGATCTCACTCCTAGGATGTTAAGCCTAATATCAGGAGCACTAGCTCTGATACCAATTGAAAGTACACCTAGAGGGGGGGTGAATAGGTATAAATGCTAATCTAAGACTAAATGAAAAACTTAATGCTCTAAATGCGGAAGCTAATGCAAATGTTGCACAAACTAATACAATACAATAAGTGTAGTCGAATTCCCCTTGCGAGGCTCTGGACTAACTCCTCTTGATTCCCCTTGAAGTGGGTTGAGGCGCTATGTGAAGCTCTTGTTGGATGAGTATAAGTTAGGCACACACACACAAGCAACACAAGCAATGTGCACACACAATCATGCCAAGCAATCAAGGATATAGCAATATGAATTATGCAATGGCAACACAAGCAATGTATATAATATGCTATGAAAGAATAATGCTTGCACAAAAGTAAAGAGAATAGAGTTGAGAGAAATTGGATCAAACGCTAACACAAAGATTTGTTTCGAGGTTCGAGTACCCAACTCTACATCCCCGCCTACACCACCGTGTAGGATTTCCCAATCCACTATAGGAGTACCAAACTCCTCTCTCAACCTTACAATGCCACCGAGGCAATACAACAACCAACAACAACACCTCTACATAAGAGGCTCACAACCAATCTCAATCACCTCACACTTGAGGGATACAAACCAATCACCCGATCACCTCTACCGAAGAGGGATACAACAAGAATAAGGGAGTACAACTTAGAGGTTACAACAACAACCTCAAAACTCTCTCTTTCTTTCTTTTTCCACAAAACAAAGATCCTAATAGTTTAGGATAGAAGATATAGCTCAAATGTGGAAAAACTAAGTGTTTTGATCAAAGAAAAACTCTTGGGAAAATAGCAAATTGATATAGAAATGAAGAACAAGAAATCTATTCCCAAAATCCTATTTTTCTTTGAAAATAACAAAACACTTAAAACAATAAAGATGAATCTTTTTGCACTTAAAACTCTTTTGAAAACTCTTTTAAAACACTAGAAATAGTCAGGAAATTTTGGCATAAAAATCTTAGAGAGAAACTCCAAACAATGAGGTATATATAGCCCCAATACAAAACTAGCCGTTAGGCTGATGTGGCAGCCTGACAGGCCTGGCGGTCGACCGGCCGGTCGACCGTCCAACGGTCATATTTTGACCCGTTGAAGCTACCGGTCGACCGCCCGGTCGACCCAAACAAACAGAGAGCAGAACTCTCTGCAGCGGTCGACCGCCCGGTCGACCCAAACAAACAGAGAGCATAACTCTCTGCAGCGGTCGACCGCCCGGTCGACCCAAACAAACAGAGAGCATAACTCTCTGCAGCGGTCGACCGCCCGGTCGACCGGCCCACTGTGCTGCCAAACGTGCACAGCCTTGTGCACGTCGGTCGACCGGTCGACCCCTCAGTCGACCGGACTGGCCTGACAGTCACAGTATAAGGCAGAAAACTGGTTTAAAAATATTTTTAAAAAATCTTTTAACACTTGTAAAAATTTCCAAAAATATTTTTACCATGTTGCATTGATATATAAACATGTTGTAATCATTTCTACTCAAATATCAAGCATATGAAATCATTTTTGTATTTTAACATTTTTACCGAAAACCAACACTAGTATTTTATCAAACTTTGATTTTTCCAAACATGAATAGAAATGTCAAAATAAGTTTGTCTTGAAAGTTTAAGCATGTATGTATAAATAGAAGACATCTACTATACATATAAATCATGAAAACTTGTTTTGATCAAACTATTCATGAAAACACGTATCCAAAACATAAAACGTGTGTGTTTGTGCACTTGAGCATATCAACTAAACTAAGCTTTACAAATGGATCTAAAACTCATAATCTAAACTAGGATACCTAAGTCTCTTGACGATCTTCCATCTTCAAGTAGACTTGCTCCCAAACGCGATCCACCGAGTGCAAAGGTATGATCTTTAAGTTTTGGCACCGGAATCACCATGATGAGCTTCCAAACACTTCGTTGAAGCTAATCATCAAACTAATATCCTGTTAATGATCTGAAACTTAGAAACACAAGAATATTAGTAAACATAACTACATGAGTTGATCATCATCAAAACTAGAGTGGAAGGCCTTTGGGCCAACATAATGTTTAGTGCCTTACAATTTTACAAGAGTCATTGATGGATCATAAAGAGGGGGGGGGGGTCCTTACACTAACTCTTGTATTAACCTAGATCTAACTCTAACTTGGTTTCTATCTTGCTTTACTTTTTCAAGTTGGAGTGTTCTTTGTTCATGCAAGAGTAGTGTTGTTCATTTTGTTGTTGTGCTAACAAGATTACATGCTATAGATTTTTATCTCTTGCTTACTTCACAATAGCCTTGATGGGGTAATATGTCTGCTAGCCTTATTATGAACAACACCATCTCATGATCCATGTTTGAACACTATGCAAAAGAGCACATGTACACTTAAGGCATCCATATACCAAGTCCAGAAGCTCAAGCAATTTCATAAGAAATTCTTGACGCACTTGGAGATACAAGGTGACCTATTGCCAATGATTCAATTTGAGGCATGAACTCCAAAGGGTTAGTATGCTAATGGATTTTAGAAGATTAGTTAGCCATGTTCCTTATCTTTTGAAAACACAAACAAAATTATTTCTCTCTTTAAAACTTTCTTTCTTCTCTTTTTAGACACTCACTCTCTTGAAATTCTTCCAAGCTTCTTCTACTTCATTTCTTTCACTTTCGGTTTTTAGCTTTATTCGCCATCTCGTTTTCGCTTTACAATCTTCTTTTCCATTTTACTAACCATCCAACATAACTATTTTTCTTCTTTCTTATTTCCTTTTTCTTTTCAAAAACAACACAATTGTTAGTACAATTCCAAAAAGCTTCTATCGCATACCTCCTCGTGGACATGACCAGTTAGCCCTAGTGCTGCATGGTACATTGAACCAAACTCTGAACATTCTTGACTTTAAAATGACACTTCATCACATGATGGGATTTTAAACTACAAATCTGAGTTTTGGTTCTCTATTTCGATCTCTCGATTTCTAATTCTTTTTTGGTTTTCATGATTTATGGACATCCCTTGCGATCAAAATTTCCTGAAGACACTCGCAAGAAAAACCTCCAAGTAAGCGCAGCATCCAGAACATTCCCGAGGCTGTTTTCTTCTCTCGAGGAAATCATCTTTCCCAAGGATGTTCGTCCTCCCGAAGTTAGTTCTCCCGACTTGAGCCAGACAACCTCTGCAACAGACTCCATCAAATCTCGCCTATATTTGTGGAGTCCTTTGCGCCACCAGGTGATTTCATATTTCAAACATGGTCCACGGTCCCTATTTTCCCGCGCGAGCTGTTATAGAAAGTAGCAAATATCACTCCTACAATCAACAACACAATCCAGGCCGTTATGAACGATTGCAGCCTGTAGATCATGTTGTTATTGAGTCCCGCATGACTCACACCATCAACAGCAACCCCGGATATATAGATATCGAGAGGGGACTTCTAAGGGGGATCAGCTTTTTTACTGGGGAGATCTAGTTAGAAGAAGAGAGTTGATCTTTGTAGAATCCACTGTATTCCTCTGAAAATAGTGAATTCTCCCCTCCTCCCTGTTATTTTTCCCAAATTGGGTTTCCACATAAAACCTGATTTTTTGTGATTGTTTCTTCTACTCACTTCACTCGCTCTTAGATCCAGTTATAATTTGAAGTGTAGATAAATTCCTTCTAGGAATTTTTCCTTACATTTTTATGCTTTCATTGAGATGCGAATCCAAGAGCTCATATTTCTCTTCTATCAAATCCCTCCTCAATAAGTCTCTCCAACAAGCCATGACCCTGAAAAAATATCCAACCATCGGCAAAGGGACCACCTCTAAGAGCAAATCTGCTACCACTGCTGAGGACATTATTCTCTCACAGTCTTAGCCCTATCATAGAAGATACTATCTCCATGCCTTTGCAGGAAGCAACCAGAGACATCCACCCGTCGTCAAGTTACTAAGCCTAGCTCCTCTAGCTGATATGAAGGAGGAATTGGCCAAGCAGCATGCTCTGTTCGACCGTGAACGGGGGCAAGCAGAGCAAGATCTAGAAAGCGTGACCCAAGAACAAGAGAAGATGAAATACCTAAACAACCAACTCCTCGCCTAGATCACAGCCCTCCATAACACCCAGTACCGCTTTCATTTCCTGAAAGGCCTGTTATCACAAAGGGCACAAGTGGTGAGCAATCTCAAAGTCGGAGGCATTGCAGAACAACCTCCCCAACTCCATCATAGCAATCCGATAGCAGGTTGAGTTTTCTTCATCCCTGCACGAAGGATAGACCTGATCATTCTCGAAGAAAAATCGAGGAGTTTGTCCATGTATAAGATCTCGACAAGCTCATACGAAAGCAAGTGGAAGGAGCGAGTATGCCACAACTCTACAGGTTCAAGGCCGTCACCACTCACTACTAGAATATCTGTCAAATTACGTCAAATATTTGCGTCAAATTCAGTCAGTTTGCATCGAAAATTTTGCAGTTGCACCGAATATTTGTGTCAAAAAACATTGACACAAAACCCTTAACACAATGTTTGTGTCGAGTATTCGACGCAATATGTAAATATTGCGTCAAAAATTTGACGCAAATTATATTTCCTAGAATTATGTAATTTCTATGAAATATAAATATTGCGTCAAAATTTTGACGCAAGATTTACATATTTTACTGAATATTCGACGCAATTGAACCCAAAAAATAAATTTTTAATTTTCAATTTGCAGCAAAAATTCGATGTAAAAATATAAAATTATGATTTATTTAATTATCCAATTGTTGCATTGAATAACTAAATTTTATGCAATTTTTCTGCTTTCAAAATTACGTGAATTTTGGAAATTTTTGTTTAAAATACACTGAATATCCTGTAATTGCATAAAAAATTATATTTTCGATGCAATTTGTGATCTGCTTCCAGAATTATGCAGAATTTCAAAATTTTTGTCCTAAAAATACAATGAGCGTTCTATATTGCGTCGAAAATGGTATCTTGATACCACCCCTTAGTTAGTAAATGGAACACCATGTTGTCCTTGTAAAGCTTTTTTTGTTCTTATGATCCCTACACGGACAATTTATTTTATCATTAATGGAAGAATGACCAAGAGACCATTCTATAAACTCTTCACATCTTTGTCTATATTTCATATCTGTTTTCTCCAAGTGTACCAAACTTATGTCCCACTTCATTGTTTATTGAAGGATAAACACTGTTACATAACAAACAGTAAATATATTAATTAGTTGTATATTGTGATTAGAGTTAGGTTTAGGTTAGGATAAGTGTTTAGGATTTAAGTTAGAGTTTTTAATTTATGGAATGTCATAGTAAGGATTCAATTAAGGGTAATAGGTCCTATCCCGTTCAAAATTACATTGTATAGTTGGGGATATATACGTGTTTTTTATATTTTAATTAAATTTCAATAGCACCTCCCTCGCGTTCTCCAGTCCATATAGGGTTGTTGTGGCTTAGAGAACAAAAAAAACTACCACCAAAATATCAGTCAAAATACACACAACACGTATACGGTGTCCCAATTTATAAATGTAATCTCAAACTTTTCTAAATCGGTAATTCAACAACTATCGTACATTACTTGTAATAACCACTAACAATAAAAATTAACTCTTACTGCGAACAAAAGGTCTATGAAGACAACATGTTCAAGATTCTCAAGTTGTTTGTATCAGAGAGAAGTTATAAGACAAATAATATATGTTGTTCATTGAACGAGAATCTAGGGCTTATTAGGTCGGGTAATTGATTTAGATTTGTGTAGGATTACTTGTGAAATTATGATCTTTATTTATAATTTTGTTATAAACTTATGATATTTTATAGTTTCTGTCATGTCCTGTATCAGTGTCGTGTCTGAAACATGTGTTCACTTTTTTGGATTTTGCCGTGTCTTTTGTCCATGCATGTCCGCGTCATGTCTGCGTCGTGTCTGACACCTTTGTCTCATGTACACGTGCACGTGCTTCATAAACATATCCATGTTTGTGTCCCTGTCCGTGTCCATTTTTGTGTCTGTGTCTGCGTATGTATTGTTGGTCCCGAGATATTGTCAAATGCGGAACTATCTCTGTTGGCAACTATGGATCTACAAATACACAAGTCAACACAAAACTTAAACAAGAAGGATTAAGTTTAAACAAATAAATAACTTGCAATAAAGGAAAGTAAATCTCAGAAAATGCAAACGCAAACAAGAGAGATTTATCCTGGTTTGGTCCTTGTGACCTACATCCAGTCCCCAAGCCAACCGCTTGAGATTTTCCTTTAACTTGATTTTGTACACCCAAAATCACAACATGCACACCACTTGACAAATCCCCTTCGCCAAATGTGTACACCTTCTCTTCCACCAAGAGAACACCTTCTCTTCCACCAAGAGAATACCTTCACCTTGTACAACTGCCTCTACACAAGAAGCCACCCGTGTACAATGGTCACCTTGTACAACTGCCTCTACACCAAGAAGCTACCCGTGTATAATGATTGTCTTTGAGTATTACAACTTTCCTATAAGCCTTGGTACTGTGTATGAATGTGGACAAGGTCTAGTATAGGAGATACTTCATAGAACTTCACAAAGGAATTAAATTTGGTGAAGAACAGAAGTTAGAAAACAGTTTTCAGGTTTGCAGATTTTTGGCTTTTGGAAAACTGAGAAAATCTCTTAGTAATTCTTAACCTTTGGCCTTTGGACTAACTACCATATATATAGCTGAAGACTAGGGTTAGTTAGGGTAGTTATAGGAGCAATTCAGATGATATGAACGTTGGAAAACGTTGCACAAAAGACCAGATAAAGAAAACTGTCCAACAGTCAGAAACTGCCTATAGTCGACTTGGGTTCTGAGTTAGTCGACTAGACTAGGCAAAATTTCCACTATTAGTCGACTTGGTTTGGCTATTAGTCGACTAGGGAAGTGTCGGTTGACTGACAGGTTTCTGTATAACTACTTCAAGTCGACTGCAACTACCTTCAAGTCGACTTGGACCAAGGACTAGTCGACTAGGGGACTCTTATTAGTCGACTACAAGATGTATTAGTCGACTATATTTGACTGTTAAGTCGACTAATAAAGAAACAGAGAGTTGGTCTGATTTTGACACAGGACTTAGTCGACTTGGACTTTGGGTTAGTCGCCTACAAATGGGATTAGTCGACTTGTAAGATCAATAAGTCGACTAATGAACCCTGAAATGAGTGTGTTTGTGTCAAGGCTTTTACATGCTATTTCATATTTACAAACCACACTCTATCAACTCTCCTTGGCACATCTTGATCATGTAGAACTCTTGATTCTTCATTTGTTTAGAGCTCCAAATGTCATGCATCGCAAACGTCTTCATCGAAACAGGTTCCAACATTCTCCCCCTTTTTGATGATGACGCTTTGTGTGTGCACAAGTGCTCCCCCTGCAAAAAATATGTTATATTTTCCTCCCCCTGCAGAAATTGGGTTATAACAAATATGAAAAGACTTTGTTCTCCCCCTGCAACAAATATATTAGTACATATATATACATATAAGTTTTATTAACTTTTATATGGTACCTGCAAGATAGACGTTAGATGGTACCAAACATAAAAGATCATATTAACCTTTAGGAGTCCAAATCCATTTAGAATTTGGTTTTCACCTGTTAATATACACATAGTTGCAAGAATCACATATATCATGAATGTATGGAGCAATATATGTATTTTTATCATGAAAACTTAAATTTTTAGGAATCCATATAAACTTATTTTTCTTAGACTTTCTTTTCACATATGGATTACTAACATATGAAGACTTTTCATTATATCCAATACCATAATGATTATCATGTGACAACTTCTGAAAAGATAATAAATCATTCAATTTTTCTTTTCCTTTATTGAACTTAGTCACATTTTGTAAAAGATCTTCATATTTCTTTTTGAAAACTGAAATATCTTTATCTAAAATAGAAATCCTTTTATTTAAAGATTCAGTTTCCTTTTTCAGAAAAATGTTCTCTTTTATAAACTTCTCATTTTCATTTTTCAAAGATGATATGACTTTTTCAACTCATCTTGTTGAGAATTTATAGAAGATACTTGTAAAGCATAACATGAATTTTCCTGTAAAAGTTTTTCATTTTCTTTTAACAAAACTTTGTTTTTCAGTTTTTCATTTTTCAGATCAACAAATAATTCATGGAATGCATCAGAAAGTTCAGAAAATGATACCTCTTCATCTTCTATGGCCATGTAACATAAGTTAACACGTTCAGTAGATTCTTCTTCATCAGAAGATGAGAAATCACTGTATTCTGAAGTGCTTCGTAGTTCTTCTTCTTTCTGAACTTTTTGTACTTATCCTTCTTTTTGAGCAAGGGACAGTCCATCTTCATATGACCTGGTTTGTTACAATTAAAACATTTAAATTTACCTTGCTTTAGGAATCGCCTGAATTTCTTTGAAAGCATTGCCATCTCCTCTTCATCGTCATCGGAATCGTCCGTGTCGGAGGATGCATGGAAGGCGAGTTCTTTCTTCTTTGAGCGGTGTTGTCTCTCTTGGTCCTTCTTTCTTTCTTCTAACTGCACTTCATATGCCATTAGATTACCGATTAGGTTTTCTAATGTCATAGTTGAGAGATCGTTCGCCTCTTCAATGGCGGTTGTCTTCTTCTCCCATTCTGGTGTGAGTGCACGAAGGATCTTTCGAACTCTTTCGACTTAGGTGTAGTCCTTTCCAAGGGATGCTAATGTATTGGTAATGTCGGTGAATCTTGTAACCATTTCGGATATGGTTTCATTCTCCTCCATTTTGAATAACTCAAACCTGTGGACAAGAACAGATATTTTAGACTCCTTAACTTTATTTGTGCCTTCGTGTGTTACCTGAAGAGTATGCCATATTTGATGTGCAGAAGTTGCTGTTGAAACACGGTTGAACTCTTCTTTTGTTAAGGCACAGAACAAGGCATTCATTGCTTTGGCGTCAAGGTTCGCGTTCTTCTTTTGATCTTCACTCCAATCGTTGTAGTGGGTTGTGGGCTTGGTGTACGATGCTTCTACGATGTTCCAAAGGTCGTAGTTGAGCGATTGCAAGTAGATCTTCATTCTACACTTCCAGTAGTTGTAGTTGGATCCGTCAAATAGCGGTGGACGTTGTGTAGAATGTCCTTCTTTGAATTGGGATGAGGGAAACTCCGTTGCCATCATTGTTGTTGACTTGTACCCGCTCTGATACCAAGTGTTGGTTCAGAGCTTGTACGCCGGTTCAGGGAATGCAGGGCTCTGATACCAAATGTTGGTCCCGAGATATTGTCAAATGTGGAACTATCTCTGTTGGCAACTATGGATCTACAAATACACAAGTCAACACAAAACTTAAACAAGAAGGATTAAGTTTAAACAAATAAATAACTTGCAATAAAGGAAAGTAAATCTCAGAAAATGCAAACGCAAACAAGAGAGATTTATTCTGGTTCGGTCCTTGTGACCTACATCCAGTCCCCAAACCAACCGCTTGAGATTTTCCTTTAACTTGATTTTGTACACCCAAAATCACAACATGCACACCACTTGACAAATCCCTTCGCCAAATGTGTACACCTTCTCTTCCACCAAGAGAACACCTTCTCTTCCACCAAGAGAATACCTTCACCTTGTACAACTGCCTCTACACCAAGAAGCCACCCGTGTACAATGGTCACCTTGTACAACTGCCTCTACACCAAGAAGCTACCCGTGTACAATGATTGTCTTTGAGTATTACAACTTTCCTATAAGCCTTGGTACTGTGTATGAACGTGGATAAGGTCTAGTATAGGAGATACTTCATAGAACTTTACAAAGGAATTGAATTTGGTGAAGAACAGAAGTTAGAAAACAGTTTTCAGGTTTGCAGATTTTTGGCTTTTGGAAAACTGAGAAAATCTCTTAGTAATTCTTAACCTTTGGCCTTTGGACTAACTACCATATATATAGCTGAAGACTAGGGTTAGTTAGGGTAGTTATAGGAGCAATTCAGATGATATGAACGTTGGAAAACGTTGCACAAAAGACCAGATAAAGAAAACTGTCCAACAGTCAGAAACTGCCTATAGTCGACTTGGGTTCTGAGTTAGTCGACTAGACTAGGCAAAATTTCCACTATTAGTCGACTTGGTTTGGCTATTAGTCGACTAGGGAAGTGTCGGTTGACTGATAGGTTTCTGTATAACTACTTCAAGTCGACTGCAACTACCTTCAAGTCGACTTGGACCAAGGACTAGTCGACTAGGGGACTCTTATTAGTCGACTACAAGATGTATTAGTCGACTATATTTGACTGTTAAGTCGACTAATAAAGAAACAGAGAGTTGGTCTGATTTTGACACAGGACTTAGTCGACTTGGACTTTGGGTTAGTCGACTACAAATGGGATTAGTCGACTTGTAAGATCAATAAGTCGACTAATGAACCCTGAAATGAGTGTGTTTGTGTCAAGGCTTTTACATGCTATTTCATATTTACAAACCACACTCTATCAACTCTCCTTGGCACATCTTGATCATGTAGAACTCTTGATTCTTCATTTGTTTAGAGCTCCAAATGTCATGCATCGCAAACGTCTTCATCGAAACAGGTTCCGACATGTATTTGTGTCCCTCTGTATCCGTGTTCGTGCTTCATAAACATGTCTGTGTCTGTATTCTGTGTCCTGTTATCCGTGTTTGTGTTCGTGTCCATGTTAGCAAATGGTACATGATTTCAATGAGATCATATAAACAAGTTTTAACGTAATCAATAGTATCGTATTAGCATGTGGTACATGGTTTTAATGATTAATAACAAATCCAACAGAAACTCTAATAACATGAGCATCCAAAAACCCTAATTAAGAAGCTAATATTAACAAATAAACTACTAAGAAGGAAAGAAAAACACCTAATAAAAGAAAATGAATCTAATAGAAAACTATTAAAATAAATAATAAAGGGAGAGAGAAATTACCAATCCGCGAAGGAGGAGGCCGGTGGTAGGAGGAGGCCGGGGGGAGGTCGGAGAGGGAGGAGCCTGGTGGAAGGAGGAGGCCGGGGGAGGAGAGGCCGGGGGAGGCATGGGCTGAGTGGGCCGATCGGGGGGGGAGGCCGGGGGGGGAGTGGACCAACCAGGTAAGGGGGAGGCCAGGGGAGGAAGAAGGCCGGGAAGGAAGGAGGTCGGGGGAGGTTGGGGGAGGGAGTCATCTAGAGGGAAGGCCGGGGGAGGGAATGGGCCGACAGAGGGAGGGGAAAGGCCGGGAGAGGGAGAAGGCCAGTGGGAGAAGGAGGCCAGGGGAGGAGTGGGAAGGCCGGGGGAGGCCAGATAAGGGAGGAAGCGGGGGAGGGAGATGGGGGAGGGAGTAGGCGGCTCTGATTGAGAGAGGGGAGAGGGAAGAAAGGGAAGAATTTGAGGGAAATTCGACCTAATAAGATCTATAGATTTCATCAAATTTTTGACGCAATACATTTTGCGTCGAATATTTGACGCAAATTGAAAACATTGCGTCGAATATTTGATGCTATAGTCCCGCGTAAATTTTGCCAAAACTTTTATGTGAGAATTAATTAGTTTGCATCGAAAAGTCAATGCAATGTTATACTCTTCGCGCCAAAAAATTGACTCAGAATTTTATAATTATTTTTTTAAATATAATATTTAGCATCGAATTTTATACACAACATTATGATTTTTATATTATCAGCAAATAAGTGCTAACTTTTACATATTGCGTTGAATTTATGATTTCTCGACGCAAATTGTAATTCGACGCAAATTGTGCGTCCAATTATTTTTCGATGCAAATTTTCCATTGCAATTTAGCAGTTTTCTGGAAGTGACTGATGCATCCAATTCTCCCATCTCTAAGGGCATACTAGAACATGAATTTCCCAAGAGGATCATGATTTTGACCTTTGATTGCTACTCTAGTCAGAGCGATCTGGTTCAACATCTCTGCTAGTATCAGGATAAGATGGTGATTCATTCTAGAAATAACTCCATCTTGTGCCGGATCTTCCCATCAGCTTGAAGAGGTAGCCTTCAACTAGTTCTACTCCCTTCCGCAATGCTCAGTCCACAGCTTTAGAGATCTTACTAAGTTGTTTCTCACTCAATACTCTTACTATCAAGAGTTCAAGCAGAGCAATCATCACCTCCTCTCCGTTAAGATGAGGTCCTCTAACAATCTCAAGATGTAAATTGGCTGCTTTCAGAATCAGCTTGCCAGAGTACACAATTACAATAAAGATGCTTTCGCCTTCGCATTCATCAGTGGGCTGCATATCACTCACCCACTGTACAAACATCTGGTGAAATACAACATCACACATTGGAGTGAGATCCTATACTGATCCCAACCATACAACCAATTTGAGAAAATAATGAAAAACTCCACCAACCCTCATCTTTCAGCCAAGGTGATGATGGTACAAACTGAAACCACAGTTTGAAGGGCCTTCCATTACCTTCCAGGGTCGCGAATAGGGTGCTCTTAAGAAGCAAGCATTCTCATACCCTTAGTAAAGCCAACCCCGAATGTATCAAATATCTGACAACTTCACCCCGCTGAAGCTCCCAATCTAGGACATCTTCGAAGCCATCAAGGGGAAATCATAGGTGAAGTGTCCGGAGGAAAAAATACATGACCCTGCTCGTCCCAGAGCGAGAGACTATTGTTCCTTCCATGACAACTAGGGGCACCGAACTTCTCAATGTCGATCCCTCCATAAGTATCTTGAAGATCTTATCCAACAGGGCTATATCTAAGAATACATCCTCGAATCCGAAGCCTCCTCCGACACAAAGAGAAGGCAAGAGATCCCATCTACAAGTCGACCGCAACACATGATCACTCAATACCGGACAATTGACTAACATCAACCTAAGAAATATCAATAGGAAATTTCCTCAAATAGATAAGAGCCCCCTGTATTTCATTTTTTTTATATATTTTTGAGTCATTCTATAATAGTTCATTATTATTTGTTTGCTGATATCTTTTTAGGGGTCAGCGGAACCTGTTCATCGGCCCCAGCTCAGCCAACCTACAAGCTCTCCTCTCTAGGGTTGTAGCAAAACCTCCGAGTAGGTATTTCTTTACTCGAGATCTAGCGGGCTCTGACTCCTAGCCTCTGACTTCTAGCATCCTCCACATGATCTTTCTATCCACTCACCAACCCTCATGTGGTCTATTCACAAGCATATCTCCACAAAAATATATATGTTCCTAGGAGGGAAATCTGTAAGTACACCAGAGGGGGGTGAATAGGTGTATGACTAATCTAATGAACAAAATACGGAATTTATAAGCTAAATTGCAACACACTTAATGTAACTAACGAGTGTAGCCGAATTCTTGGTGAAGGGCTCTGGACTAACTCCTCTTGATTCCTCTGAATAAGAGTTGAGGTGCTATATGAAGCTCTCGTGATTAAACACAAGTGAGGCACACACAAACAAGCCAAGCATATAAAATATGAATGAGCAATATGAAATGATGCAAGACACAATATAAAAGAGAGAGAGAGAGAGAGAGAGAGAGAGAGAGAGAGAGAGAGAGTTCGAGTCAAGTGGATCAATCGCTAACACACGGGTATGTTTTGAGGTTCAAGCACATAGCTCTACATCCCCGCCTTCACACAGAAGGATTTCCACTAACTTGTCCATACATGACTTCCCACACAGGGAACCTCCACTGAGGATTTGAGGCAATATAACTGGGAGTAAACAACTCCTCTCTCAATTACAAACACAACCTCTACACTAAGAGGCTAGGCACAAAGCCACCACAAATCAATCACCTCACACTTGAGGGATGGGCACAAAGCCAAACGCAAATCAACCTCTCACTAGAGGGATAGGGCACAAAGTCACCACTCGAAAATCAACTTCTACACAAGAGGGATAACACAAGGTAGGAGGGTTTACAACTTAGTGATCAAAAGACCACAAATCAATTTTTCTCACAAAATAAAGATCCTAATAGGTAGGATAGAATGACAAGCTCAAGTGTGAGAAAATAAAGTGTTTTGAACAAAGAAAATCACTTGGGAAATCTTCAAATAGATATAGAATTTTTAGACCAAAAAACAAATTCCCAAAAAGACTATTTTCTTTGAAATAAAAACACTTTGAAAACAAATGAAGATCAATTCTTTGAAGCTCTAAAATTCTTTTTAAAACTTGTAAAAACACTAGAGAAGCTCTGAATTTTTGGCTCTTGAAACTTGGTGAAAAGCATCCAAGGATTGGGGTATTTATAAGCCCAATCAAAATCTGCCCGTTGGCAGCTGACTAGGCCCAGAATGGCTTTCCGGTCGACCAGCCAACGGTCAAAAAAGTCACTGTTGAGCCTTCCGGTTGACCGCCCGGTCGACCGGACCCTGAACCAGAGAGCAACGGCTCTCTGGCCGGTCGACCGCCCGGTCGACCGGGGCAACCCGAGAGTGGGTTGCCTTCAGTCGGTCGACCGGCCAACTGATATGGCCTTGTGCACATTCTTGTGCACGTCCGGTCGACCGTTCTGGTCGACTGGCTCCTGGTCCAGTCGACCAGTCCGGTCGACCACCAGAGCCTGGCAGGGCTGTTAAAGGATTTGAAAACTAGGTTTTTAATTATCAGATAAATCCCATAAAATCTCTAAAAATCTACAAAAAATAGTTTCAGTATAATACTTTGATATACAAACATGTGAAAAAATTCAACACATATTTCAAACAATTTGAACTATTTTTGTGACTTAGGAATTTTGCCGAAAACCAAATTCCGTATTTTTCAAAACTTAGATTTTTGAATTGAAAATTCATTTTGTCCAAAACTCATCCAAATACAAAAACATGATATGAAACAACATTTAGGCATGTAATATATGGATATAATCCAATATACATAATATATATATATATATATATATATATATATATATATATATATATATATATATATATCATTATTTTTGACTTAAAATCCAAAAATAAGTTTTGTTAAAATACCAAAACTCCAAACTCATGAAATAGACTTATCAAACTATGTTGGTTTAAATAGTTGAAGCATAGATGTATTAGAACAAATCTAATATACATTAAACGATGTAAACTTGTATTGATTCAATCTATTCATGAAAACTAAGATCGGTTAAACCAAAAACTGAAAACCAAAACATGTAACGTGTGTGTGTTGTGAACTTGAGCATATCACACTATCTAATCTTTACAAATAGATCTAAACTAAAAACTAAAACAATATACCGAAGTCTTCTTGTAGAGCGCCGTCTCCAAGTCGACTCGATCCAAAACGTGATCCATCGAGCTTGACTCCAACGAGTGCTAGATATGAACTTTAACGCTCAGGCTCTTGAATCACCATGTGAAAAGCTCTAAACGCCTTTGTTGAAGCTAATCACCTACTAATATCTTGGTTAGAAATCTGAAACTAAACATCATAAGATTATTCGTAAACATAACTACATGAGTTAATCATCATCAAAATTAGAGTGGAAGGCCTCTGGGCCAACAAATTCCCCACTCGAGAATGACAATATGAGCATCCATTTTAGGTAACATTCTGATTATCTCTACTTGAGCTACTGATAATGTTTGCTCCATGGCTGAAGGTTCCCTTAACCCAAAGACCTTTATCTATTTATTCCAAGGAGGGAAGCCCCCACTCGAGAACAATTACACAAACATTTGCCTCCAGGCGATCCCTTAGGCTCATTCCCAATTGGGCAGCTGCCTTCCGAAAGGCTCATCTCCAATCAAGCAGCTACCATCTTTATGGCTCATTCCTGGTGGGCAATTGCCATTCGAAATGTTCATCTCCACTGGGTAACTCCCAAAGCTCATCTCCAATCAGGCAAGTGCCAAGGCTCATCTCCAATTGGGCAACTACCAGTTATATGTATTCTGAGGAGGGAATCCTTTACTCGAGAATCACAGTACAATACTTATCTCTGAGATTCAAAAGCTCATCCTCAATTAGGCAACTTTCCCCGAAAGGCTCATCCCTAATTAAGCAACTGCATGCCTAGCTCCGTAGCTGAGGGCTTCCCTCACTCGAAACTTTGTACTTGAGTGCTCCGAAAAGGGAAATTCCCGCTCGAAAATAATAGCATCATATTGGCCTCCAAACTTCCATCACTCCGGGACTGAAATCCTCACTTCACTCAGAGACCAGCGCCCCTCGGCCTAGCTCACTCCGGGGCTGAAGTCCTCACTTCACTTGGATATCAACGTCTCTCGGCTTTAATCACTCCTTGACTGAAGTTCTCATTCGGAGGGCAAATATTTGTAAACACAGAGATGAAGACACTTTTCGAAGATGGTACCATGTACAGGTTATATTCTTAATGTCTGAAACTCAGGCTTCCAAAGGAGCATGGTCATTTCACAAGACAAAGCAGGGAAGATCTGAACAAACACTTCTATTTCAAAAGATTTAGTACTTGCATTATAAAACTTTTCCGATTACATCATTCAATTACATGCTTGATTACATCTAACAAGAGTGACATGAAGTCCATTACATATTGGTGTTTGACTTTTTTTTGAAAAGAAATACAGATAAACATGTCTTGAATCAGACTTGCCAAAATTTGTGATGTTGAAGCAAACAAAGATCCTTCAATCAAGGAGCGCTTCATGCAGACGCAATCCTATTGTTCATGCCACCATCCACAGTCCCTGAGGGAAGCCTAGGGAGACTCTTACGTGAGAATAGAAGGTCCCTAAGTGGAGAATCACCTCTTTCTCCCTAAGTAGAGCATGCCTCCAAGACAGCCAGACTATTCCATCCACGACATGCAAAACAGTGATTATATCATGCCAAGTGTCCTAACTCTGAAGATGAACCCGAAGCGAAAGCAGGCGAGGCATTTCTCTGGTAGCGAACCCAAGATATACCCCATGCAACCCTACCAGATGCTAGGACACAAAGAAAAACTCCCACCAGCAAAGCAACGACATTCAATAGGAGTGCAGATGACCAGGCAAAGGATCATACCCACCATCAAGCACATCTTTCGCTTTTGTATCCTACACGCTATAAAGAAAGAGAGGCCATAAGCCCCAACTCCCATCCAATCTGCCCTGATCAAGGATCAGGCGGATCGACCAGATGAAGCAAAAGTCACGGCCTCCTTTCCCAAAAAAAAGACCTTGTCACGAGAACTGAAATTTTGTGACCAGGTCATCACGAGAACAAAAATTACATGACAAGGAGATAGATACAACGTAATGACCGTCAAATATCAAAGGGCAAAAAAAAACCTTCTAAAGATGGGCCTCCCACTTCCAAAATACTTCCTATTTATATATGTCGAAGCCAAACCACCTCAATTCAAAACTTTCACATCTGCAGAGATAGTTTTGAATCTTAGATTTTTTTGACATGTCAAATCAATCAGATTTGATTCAATCCTGTCACATGATGTCCTTTATTATGGAGTCATGATTTGGGTCATGAACTACCCGCTGCTTAACAAGTTTTCAAAGAGGCCCCAGAGTAATACAGAAGCATTGAACAAGACCTTTCATATTATAAGAGATGCCTTAATTTCTTAAGGCAGGACATGCTCAATCCACTCCACTCATTCCCCTCGAAATCAGGAGAAAGAAGAAAAGGAGGGGGCATCTGTAGTGGTCAAAATCTGACCCACGCTAGGATCAAGACACGTGTCCCTCGCCATCAGAATTTCCCGAAGACACTTGCAAGAAAAACCTCCAAGCAAGAGGAGCGTCCGAAACATTCCCGAGGCTATTCTCTTCTCCTGAGAAAATCATCTTTCCCGAGGTTGTTCATCCTCCCAAAGTCAGTACTCCCGACTTGAGTAAGACAACCTCCGCAATAGACTCCATTAAATCTCACCTACATTTGTGTAGTCCTTTGTGCCACCAGGTCATTACATTTTTAAAACATGGTCCACGATCCCTATTTCACCGCGAGCAGTTACAAAAGTAGCAGATATCTGATCGGCAAAAAGCATGCACAAATATAAGTAAGGGAATGTGGGTCGATGTTACTACTTTTGCGATTCTTCTGTAGTAGCAAAGTGGTAATACAGGTCGTATCCACAAGGAGGGAGAGCGATGGAAGCTTTGATGCGGCCTCTTAGATCAAAGTAAAGAGAAAATTCTTTGTTTCAAATAAAGAATTGAAATGAAAACAAGTGTTGTTTCAAGAGTTATTTTGGATTAATTTGTTGGTTTGTGAAAGTGGATTTTCGTAATGGTAAAAATGCATGGCTAACTTTCTACTAAGTGTTCCCACTAATCCCTAACTTCTTAAAGATGTAACCCATGATGGATCATAGGCAAGATTTAACTTAGCTTTACTCGGAAAAATTTGGACATTCCCTTATTAAGATCCAATTGAAGGCGAGAATAAGGGAAGAAACAAGTGCACTAATGGTATCGATAAAGTTAATATGAATATCTCTAACTTATAAAAACAAGTAAAGTTTACAATCCTTAGAACATCAAAAACCGTTAAGCATGAATATAAGAAAGCTAATACTTGTGAGTAAGTTAGAGTTAGAACCCTCGTCTTAAGATATTATAGCTCTCGTTTGCACAAGACTTGTTTGACACTATTGACTCATTTGGATTTATCAATTAATATGTTAGAGATTAGTGGGTTAGTAGTAAGTTAGCCATGTAATAAGAGAGTTAGTTAGACATGGTAGTAAAAGAAACAACAAGAGAGAAGAGGCAAAGAGAAAGGTGTTACACTATAACAAAGAGGTAGAAGCAAATGAAAACACCAAGTAAATGGAAAGAAGAAAGAGAAGTAATGACTTTATAAGCTTGTCACTTTCAAATACAACTTGTACACACACACACTCTCTCTCTCTTTCACTCTAATGGCTAAACTAACTAGAAGAAGAAGGAAACATAAAAATAACTAAAACTCCTAGAAACAAAATAACAACTCCTAAAGCTCTGAATATACCCGAAAGAACCCCCATAGGAGTTATTTATAGGCACCAGGGGAAAGGGGGCCAGGGGGACATACCCTGGCCCAAAGCGCTGGCGCGGCCGTGCATGTACGGCCATAGAAATGCGGCCAGAACCGCTTTTTCGCATTGCACTGGCGCGGCTATGCGCTGTCGCGTCGGTCCCCTGTCGGCTGTAGGTTCTGCTTTTGGTTTTGGTCCCCTGGTTTTGACAGAATCACCCTCCTAGGTCAATGGCTATCTTTATAGGCCTTTAATCACCAATTAAATGGTGATCTTGGGTCTTCTTCTTCATTTTATGCCATGGACCTAAAAACTTACAAGAGTGTATTATTAGCAGAAATTAATATTAAATAAATATGAAGATGTGGTATGAAATATGCAGTTTTAGAGACTAATCACACCCCCACACTTATTTTTTGCTCACCTCGAGCAAAATAAAAAATAAGAAAATTATTTACACTACTTTCGTAGGTGACGCGATTGCACTGAGCATGTGCAACAAGCCGTTAAACCTTTAGGTTTCCTCTAGAGGAGAAGGTTTGTCTCCTGAGGGTTTTCAGCGGATTACACCCATAAAATCCATAACAAAAGAAATCAAATGTTAGTATTTTGAAAACGCATTTTGGAATAGAGAAAAGTGTTAAAATATTTTTCTAAAAATATAAGTGATCCAAGGTCATAGGTTAACAATAAATTGTTTGTCCTTAAACTAAGTAGAAATGCAAAATCTTGTAATAAATTAAATATAAGAATTTAAAATTGAATTAATTCTTTGATCTTTCATAAAACTCTTAAAAAAATATGCACTTTATGAGTTGTGAAGATTTTTGGGATATCAATTCTAACTATCATGCCATTTATTTGTGTTATTATTATTGTTTTTTTCTTCTCTTAGTTTTCTTAGGCTTTCTAGCTTACTCGGGTATTGAGCGTTTAAACGGTGACTCCCAAACCATATAGTTTTAGAGCATCAAATGAGAAAACATCCATCAGATTTAAGGACTCGAGTAAACAAGGCCAAAAACTAAAGGGGATTATTTTAGATTTTGTCCACCATTTTAGGTCTGAATAATCATCTTCCTGAGGAATAATTACCCAACTTCAATAAGGGGTTTTATTATCATTTTATTTTATATATATATATATATTTTATGACATTTTCAGTCTTTGTTTTAATCCCAAAAAATTGTGAAGGTGTGAAGTGCATAAATCTAAGGCAAAAAATTCAAGATCAAATTATCTTTCCAATCTTACTTTCTTATCCTAAAATTTAAACAAGATATATTATTTTGACTTGGTTTAAAATTTCATAATTTTAGGTCTTCTTAATTCCTAAGATAATCTTAATTTTCTTAAAAATAAATCAAAACTATTTTTCTTATGTCAAAACGTTTGTAAAAAGAAAAGAAAAGAGTTTTTATGCAAAAGAAAATTTTAATAAGTTCCTAAAAAGAAGTGTAAAAGAAAGAAAATTTAAAGCTAACCTACGTTAGTAAACCCTCCCCCACACTTATCTCATGCATTATCCTCAATGCATCGTGAATGTGTATATACATGAAACAAATGAGGAGGGAAGAAAAATTATCTCATAGTGTGGCTCTGGTAGTGGTCTGACTGGGCCAAGCATTGCTACCCAATCAAGATATCGTGAATCTTACAGAAAACCACTAGTGACCTCTCTAATACGACCTAGTAAAATGTTGAAGAGCTGTATGATCTTATTGAAAAAATTACCCCCATCTAATTTCTAATTTAAAAATAATTACTGAGTCATTTTCCTCAACATCCTTGTCCAACAATGAAGTGTGATTTTGGGAGATAATTGATTTGGACTCAAATGAAAAAGGAATAAAAATCGATACCGACTCGGGAATTTGACTCAGATTAAGTCGAGATTCAAAAGGGAGAGTCAAAATTGGTTCAAAATCGGGGTCCAAACCAAAGAATTGATGTTCACACACTTTCCATCAATGAAGTGTGATCATAATATATTGGTGATTCTATTTCACGGTGTACTGGTATAGGATTCAATGTTGACTCCGGAATAGAGAAAAAAATCTGATAAAGATAACGGAACCATTATTGAATCAAAAAGTAAAATGAAATTACTAGCTTGAGGTTCAGGATCACTTTCAAGCTCAAGTTCAATTTCGAGAAAAGGATAACTTGACAAAATGTCAATGTGATTTTCAAACCTTGGAGTTTGGTCAAGTTTCAATGGGTTTGCTAAGATTGAATCTTGGTTTCCAAAATAGCATGATTCTTGGGTCCAATGGTAAAGTTAGGGATATAGTGATTGGTCAAATGTTGAAAAGAAAGACTTTCCTCGCTCTCATTGATCAAATCGCTTATTATCGAGTCTAACCTACTGGTAGGCCGGGTAACAGAATTTTGAGTCTGAATCATGTCTTTCATACTGTTTGCAATTGATTCTTCTTTAAAAGATGAGTATGGAAGCTGATTTTTGAAATTGTGATGAAATTGTGACTCCATCAGATTTTGCGATTGCTATTCAGACTCACGCAAGGGTTCCATACTCAAGTCCAGTAATAATGGTTGTTCATTTTGAATCGGTGAGACTGAAAAAGATGAGTAGGACTCTTGAAAATTTGGTTGAGATGATGAGTCCACATATTTTGAAATCGTTGCACTTTTCACAAAAGACTTTCAAACACTTTTCTAGCTCAGATTCTTCTTCAATTGGATGGTCTAGAAAAGGAGTATATGGAGTTTGATTTGTGGAGGATTGTAAATTAAGTAAATTTTGAATTTGTTGTTGAGACTCAAGCATGGCTTCCATACTTCTTTCTAAATTAGATTTTTCTTCATTTGGTGGGACTAGAAAAGGAGGATATGAATCCAAATTGGGGAATAAAAATTGTGGACAAGGTGGTTGAAAATTTGACTCGAGGGAGGTGAATACCCATTGACTCTGTGAAGAGTTAAAATTATTTTGAAAATTATGATCATAAGACTAGGGGGTATAGGTCATATTGAGTCGAATAATCCCAATCCGGCTTATATGATTGGTTCATGTTGTACATATCTGGGTTAAAGTTATCCGAGTCAAATGAGGTCGGGGTGAAATATGAATCCATATTAGGATTGAAAAAATTGTTGTTGTTGAAATTCACATCACAATTTGCATAAAAAAGAAAACAAACAAACAAACAAATAAAGAAAAATAAAAAGAAAACAAGCCTATGCTAGGGTTGACTTAGACCTAGACGACTCCTTACTGGTTAGACTTTCCATGGGGGTACATTGTTGGAATCTGATCATAAGTTAATTGGTTAGGTAGGGTCAAGATCAGTGGGAGGTATTCGTGCCAGAGCAACGGGTCTAATTATGCCAAACCACTGTTCTTTAAGGTTTCGCCTCTCAATCTCCAACCTTAGACACCAATTTGATAAGAGTCAAACTCTAACAAGTTTTTCCTTAGATCAATTTGCTAATGAGTCTGAGATATCCCTAGGGGCCAACGTCTAGCAAGTTTTGTTAGGCTTGGGTTGTGTGAGTGGGGAGGTGATTTTTGGACTAAGGGAGAGTAATCAATTCTCCACCTTATGTTGTATTGGGTTTTGTCCTTAAATTCAATTCATGCACGTGTGCAATATAGATAAGAATGAATACACAAAGAGAGTAAATCACCCACGTGTTTGTCCTAACTATATGATATGCAATATGTACACCTCTGTCAAGATCAAAGCAACGCAAGAATAAAATACAGTATATTGAAATGAAATTGACACGTGCCTAGGTGCAAATGTCTAAACAGTTTTAAAGCATCTAATTTCCGTATTTTAGTTCTTAAGTTATTATAGTGCACAGGTAAAATAAACTAGCAACAAAATATATTAATATACAAGAATTTTTTCAACCACATAAGAACAAGTGTGGACTTCTACAATGCTAAAGAATTTGACCTGCACACCAAAAACAAAGAAGAAAAGTTAACAAAAATGTGAAATCAAGCCGTTCCCATCCCCGGCAATGGCACCAAAATTCGATCGACAAAAAGCATGCACAAATATAAGTAAAGGAATGTGGGTCGGTGTTACTGCTTTTGCGATTCTTTCATAATAGCAAAGTGGCTATACAGGTCGTATCCACAAGGAGGGAGAGCCATGGAAGCTTTGATGCGGTTTCTTTGTTCAAAGTAAAGAGAAAGTTCTTTGTTTCAAATAAAGAATTGAAATGAAAACAAGTGTTGTTTCAAGAATTGTTTTGGAGTAGTTGGTTGGTTTATAAAAGTGGATTTTCTTAATGGTAAAAATGCATTGCTCAGTTTCTACTAAGTGCTCCCACTAATCCCTAACTTCTTAAAGATGTGGCCTCACGATGGATCATAGGCAAGTATAACCTTTATGCATATGAACTATTCACGTTGGAGATCGAATAAAAGTCCTACCTTTAACTTAGCTTTACTCGACAAAATTTGGACATTCCCTTATCAAGATCCAATTGAAGGCGAGAATAAGGGAAGTAACAAGTGCACTAATGTATCGGTAAAGTTAATAGGAATATCTCTAACTTATAAAAATAAGTAAAGTTTACAATACTTAGCTCATCAAAAACCCGTTAAGGAAATATAAGAAAGTGAATACTTGTGAGTAAGTTAGAGTTAGAACCCTCGTCTTAAGATATCATACCTCTCGTTTATACAAGGCTTGTTTGATACTATTGACTCATTTGGGTTTATCAATCAAGTTGTTAGAGACTAATGGGTTAGTAGTTAGTTAGCCATGCAATAAGAGAGTTAGTTAGACATGATAGTAAAAGAAACAATAAGAGAAAAAAGGTAAAGAGAAAGGGTGTTACACTAAAATAAAGAGGTTGAAGCAAATGAATACACCAAGTAAATGAAAAGAAGAAAGAGAAGTAATTACTTGTATAAGCTTGTCACCTTCAAATACAACTTATACACACTCTCTCTTTCACTCTAATGGCTAAACTAACTAGAAAAAGAAGGAGGAACATAAAAATAACTAAAACTCCTAGAAACAAAAACAACAACTCCTAAAGCTCTGAATATCTCCCTGAAGAACCCCCATGGGGGTTATTTATAGGCACCAGGGGAAAGGGGGCCAAGGGGACAAACCCTGGCCTAAAGCCCTGGCACGACTGCGCGCTGTCGCATCGGTCCCCTGTCGGCTGTAATTCCTGGTTTCTGATTTTGGGCCCCTTGTTTTGGCAGAATCACCCTCCTAGGTCAATGGCTATCTTTATAGGTCTTTAATTACCATTAAATGGTGATTGTGGGTCTTCTTCTTCATTTCATGCCATGGACCTAAAGACATACAAAAGAGGTATTATTAGCAGAATTTAATATTAAATAAATGTGAAGATGTGGTATGAAATATGCAATTTTAGAGACAAATCAATATCACTCCTGCATTCAAAAGCACAAGCCATGCCGTTATGAAAGATCGCATCATGTAGATTATGTTGTTATTGATTCCTGCATGACTCGCACCATCAACAGTAACCCCCGCGTATATAAGATATCGAAAAGGGACATCTAAAGGGGATCCGTTTTTTATTGGAGAGATGATCTTTATAGAATCCACTGTAATTATCTGAAAATAGTAATTCTCCCCCTCCTCCCTGTGGTTTTCTCTAATTGAGCTTTCACGTAAACTTGTGTCTTTGCGATTGTTTCTTCTACTCTCTTTTACATCCAGATTACAATTTAAAGTGTAGGTAAATTCTTTCTAGGAATTTACGCTTATAAATTGGAAAAGTTATTAACATAAGAATTACAACCCTTTCAATCATCTTTTTGTAGAATTTTGAATCATCAGATTTGGAATTTTGTAGCTAAAATTATGATCAATGTACTAAAATGTGTCAAGTTTGAATTCGAATCTGACTCTGATTCTGCTTTCTGTTTTGAATAGTAGTCGGCTATGTAGTCAACCAGGTCGGCTAGCCAGCCGACTTATGGCTGATGTTGATCTCAAAATTTTGAGTTCTCTTCTATATATTGTGTAGTCTCTGTTGGCAAGTTTTTTTTGTCTTTGAATGTTTGGATCTTGAAATATACTGCTGCAATCACCTCTATAACATCGATTTTTCACTTTTTCATCTCTTTTCCTTCTTTATTCACTTGACCTAATTTCTAAAAAAACATAAAAAAACACCCGTGCAGAATTAAATATATAACAAAATAGGTATAAAAAGTTATGAAAATATAGATAATAATCGCAACTATCACACCCCCTCACCTAACTTTTGCTAGCACTCGAGCAAAATCTTAATCTAAAAGAGAAATTAAAATCCTAAAAATAAAATAAAATTTGTAACTCACTTTCGCAGGAATCACAGTTGCATTTAACATGTGCAACAAGTCATTAAACTCTTAGGTTACCCCTAGTGGATGAGTGTTGTCTCATGTAGGTTTGCAGTGAATATACCCACAAAATTTGGTGAAAATTATAAAACATTAAGAAAATAAGGATAAAATAAAATTAAATAACTGAAAAATAAAGAAAGAAAAAAATAAAGAAGAAAGAAAAAATATTTTTGTTCAGCAAGTATCTCTAGCAAATAAGAGCAATAGTTTCTACAAGTAATCTTTTTTAAGTTTAATCTCTTATCAAGAAATCCCATCATCTCTTCTTAGAGATTCAAATTCTAATATATTCCACCATCCTTCCTAAATTTTCTGATTCTATGTATCTTTGTGAACGTGTGATAGCTCTTTACTTGAGAATTTGATTCAAACTTTAATACTTAAAACTTTATTCATAATATAGAAGTATGAAGTATTACCACTTCATTGTCATTTAAGCACTTCTTTCTTCTTTTTTATTTATATGTATATAATATATATATATATATATATATATATATATATATATATATATATATATATATATATATATATATATATATATATATATATATATATATATATATATATAACTCTTCTAACTCTTTTTCATATAAATATCAAGGCTTCTTGAGTCCATGATGCTTAACTAATTTATCATTTGACTCGTTAATACATATAACTTTTTTCAACTTACTAACTATTTTTCACGTAAATACCAAAGCTTCTTGAGGCCCAAATATCTAGCTAATCAATAATTTAGATTCATTACACTCCTTATTTTCAAATATTAAGTAATCCTCATTATTCCAAACTTAAACCAATGTGTATGTGTATGAAAGATGCATAATCACGTAGATAAATTTTAGTTGGCATTCAATTTTTAAAATTTTTCATCTCTTTTCAAAGAATTAAGGAACCCACAAATTGATATCCCTATCCGATTAAAATTATATGGTCACTAAATCATTTAAAACTAGATAAACTTGCTAAATTTTTAAAGTTTTTTATTTAGTACAAAAAGAAAAATCTAGAAAAATCCTAAAGAAAAGAATAAAAAATTAAGGAATAAAAATTCTAACCTAAAAATAAAGAAGTAAAATAAAATAAAAAATTATAAATAATCCTAACAAAAACCTAAAAATAAAATAAAAAAATTGTAGGTCCCTCCCCTATACCTAAACATGTCATATCTCATGTAGTACAAGATGAATCCATGTCACATGTAAAATAGTAAATAAATACCAGCCCAAAAAAATCAATGTATGCTAATTAAAATTTGTCAAAGTTGTGAAAAATCATGTTTATCAATTTGCAGAAAATAATCATCTTCATTAATAACCAATTGTAATTATCTGGAAAAAAATTGAACTTGTAATTTTAAAATTGCTCAGCTATGCAACCGTCATTTCAGCCGCACAACCACACTTTTGACTCTTCTCATTCTCAAATTTTGGTGGCTACTTTGTTTAATCAAGTTGGTTCATCATATAGTTATGTTTATAATTTGAAGCACTAGTTTTTGGATTGGGATACAGAAAAAGAAGAAGAAAAAAAGAAAAATGTTAGTTTTTATATTCAAACAATTAATCTTCTTAACTTAATTCATCGATTGCATCCACGAGAAAGCTTGCCGCTTTTCCAATTCGGTCTCTTTAGAGCAGATTTGTATGAGCACAATTTTTGTGTCAGCTTCGCATTAAGTCTCTCCATCTTCCTTTTAATCTTCTTTAACTTCGGTCTATGCTGTTTTAGATTAGTCGTTGTTAAACGTTTCAAGCTGCGGATCATCCTAGCAACATCACCATCCTGTGGTAAAGCATCACCAACCTGCACAAAAACACACTCAATTTGATTAGATAAATACTTGCAATTATTTAAACATGGTGATTCATCAAGTATAGTATCTTCAATAATTTGTTCAATTGGTTTCTCCTCAAAAGTATAGATACTTAAGTCGAGTTTCTCTCTCAAAAGAAACTCTAGATTTGAGCACAACTTCTTCAACATATATGAATTTAGGTTCTTCAATGCTTTCTTGGGGCTCTGGTGGAGGCACTGGCTCTGGCTCTGGCTGGGACTCTGAATCAACTGCGAGATGGCTGCTCAGCCTAAATTATGACTGGCCAGTGAACTTTCAAGGCTTTTACTGTCGAGATTTTTACTGCAAGTTCCTATATCCTCTTCTTCTTGTTCTGTTGTCTCTGTTTCTTGTGTCTTATTTTCTAAGGTAGACTTTTCATAATAATCGTATGACCACTCAATGACGCTTGATTCTTTCTCTTCGTGCTTGATTCTTCCTCCTCACGTACGTCGGCCTCCTCAAAAAACTCTTACCGATTGTCGAGATTTTCTTCCAAATTACTTTGCAAGAACGTGAAAGATTTATAAAACTGTTTGTATTCCCCTAAATTGTGCCATTATATCATCTAACTTTCTTTCCTCTCTTGTTCTTCGGGATGACTTGGCACTGAAGATGTCATGATCTGTTCATAAGTTATATAGAAGCTTTCCATAATTTCCTCCAATCAAGACTTCTTCTCTTGAGACACAAAATATTAAGGCTCGATTACATAATTATTGTAGTTTTACGAAAGGTTTTGATGATCTCCCCCAAGCCAAATTTGGCACTGAGAGAGACGTTTGAACAGTAACGGCTATTTTTCTGAGCTGTTTTATTTTTGTCTTTTTCCTTTTAAATTGTGTTTAAGTGATATTTGCTGATCTTAATACTTCGTAGTGAGTTTTATTTTTAAACCCTAGCCCTCTACTATAAATAGGGGTGTTTAGGGAGAGGTTCATAACTAGAAAAATTTGCAAAAGTTTCAAAAATTTAAGGCATTCAAAAGAGCTTTGTTTCTTGGTTTTTGTGCTGAATATTTCTCTCATTTTCTGAAGTGTTTTCCATAAACTCTCTGATTTCTTTTTCTTTTCCACTTACACACAAGAGCTTCAATCCTCTCATTGTTCTATAAGGATTTTTGTAAGGGAAGAGAACTTTTCAAAAGAGAGTTTGTGGTCTTTTGATCACCAAGAGAGAACTTGTACTTGAGATTGTGGAGTTGGGTACTCCGGTGTATTTGTAACATCTTTGTGAAGTTATAGTGGTTAGAAATCCTTCTGGGGAAGGCGGGGACGTAGAGCTGGGTGCTCGAACCTCGGAAAAATTATTGGTGTTTGCGTTTGGTTTACTTGCTCTTGCTTCTTGCTTTACTTTCATTGCTCCTATTGCTTGCTCTTTATTTTCTTTGCAATATTCACTTGTTTTCATTCATCTTGTCAATTAAAGTCCCATACAACAAGATTGCATTGTGCACCTCCAACTCATATCTAGAGGAATCACGAGCAAGGAGTTCAGAGCCCTTCACGGGGAATCCGGCTTCTATTCTTGTTTTGGGAGATTGTTGCATCATAACTTTATTTGTGCATTGATTAGCATTATCACCTATTCACCCCCCTCTAGGTGATTTTCAATTGGTATCAGAGCTTGGACTCTAGGTTTGGCTTAACATCCTTAGAGAGATCCTTAAAATTTGCTAATCATTATTTGCATTCTTTCATACACTAGTAAACATGGCCGACAGCATCAAAACCCCTCCTAAATTTGATGGACTTAATTTCCCTATTTGGAAGTTTAGGATGACTATTTTCTTATAATCTTTAGGTAGCTTAGTTGCTAAATCCTTGACCAAGCCCCATGTTGTACCCGATAGTGATGAAAGCACTTGGACCGAATTTACCTTTAGAGAATATAAGGCTAACTCAAAAGCCCAAAATTTCCTCCTAACCGCCTTGAATGAGGATGACCTTACACGGGTAATACATTGCCAATCTGCTTATGAGATTTGGCAACATTTGTTGGTCACACACGAGGGGATATCACAAGTCAAGAGAGATAAGATAGATCTCTTGAGGTCCCAATATGAATCTTTTAAATGATTGATGATGAATCCATTGATTGCATGATTACAAGGTTTACTAAAATCACCAATGCTCTTTCCTCTTTAGGTGATGATATTTCTAATGACCAAAAGGTGCAAAAAGTGATTTGGACTCTTCCTTCTTCATGGGAGATAAAGGCCACCACCTTGAAAGAGTTGAATGACAAGGACGAAATGGACCTCATTAGTCTCATTGGAAACTTGAAGACTCATGAGATGGAAAAGAAGGCAAGAGAAGAAGCCGCTCCTCTAAAGAAGAGATCCATAGCCTTCAAGTCTTCCTCCACTCTTGATGACGAAGAAGAAGATGAAGAAGAAGATGAGGAGCTCTCCCTTCTTGTGCGAAACGTGAAGAGAATGTACCGAAAGAACAAACTCAACTTTAGAAGGAAGTTTGAAGGAAAGAGGAGAGAAGAATCATTTGCTACAATTGCCGAAAACCCGGACACATCATGGCAGATTGCCCGGATTTCAAGAAGAAGATGACTTCCTCCTTCAAGCCAAAGAAGCCGGTCGAAAAGAAAGCCTACAAAGCCACATGGGATTCGGAAAGCGAATCCGAAGATGAGGTGGACACGTCGAACATGTGTTTCATGGCAAACACACCAAAGGTAACCCCACAACCTCTTGATGAAGAAGATGAATTAAGTAAAGAAGTCCTTGTACATGCCTTTGTTGAACTCTCTGAAATCTATGATAATAAAAAGATTGAATGCTCTAAATTGGAAAAGAAAGTTGCTCTTCTTAAAAATCAACTTGCTATTGTTTCTAGAGAAAAAGATGAATTTCTTCAAATCTCATTTCTACTCAAAATGAATTTAGTGCTTACAAAGTTGCTTGCAAAGCAAAATTTCCTAAGATTGATGAAAAAGAAAATTTTTCATTAAAAACTAGAATTGTTGATTTTGAAAAGGTTTTAAAGGATTGTGCTTTCAACACTAAGAAACTTGAAGAAATGTTTTCTAAAAAGCACACTTCTCATGCTAAAGATCCTCATGTTAAGATTCCTCATGTTCACACTTCACACAACACTCATACTAAATCCACACAGGCTCACAAGTTTCACACTCACTATGCTTTTAAATATGGTAGAGTGTATAGATGCACTTATTGTGGTAAGAATGGACATTTGGCTAAGTTTTGCTATGACCAAGTAAATAGATCAAATAATCTTGTTTGGGTTCATGGCACTAACTCTTTAGGACCCAAGAAAATGTGGGTACCAAAACCATGTCCTAAATTATTTGATGTAGGTACACACCAAGGCTCCAAGATGTAAGGAGCGGTGGTACCTTGATAGGGGTTGTTCAAGACACATGACATGGGACATCAATAACTTGTTAGCCCAAAGGCCTTCCATTCTAGTTTTGATGATGATTAACTCATGTAGTTATGTGTACTAATAATCTTGTGATTTTAGTTTCAGATCATTAATCAAGTTATTAGTTGGTGGTTAGCTTCAACAAGATGATTTGGAAGCCTTCACATGTTGATTCAAGAGCCCGAGCGTCAAAGATCACATATAGCACTTGCTCGGTGGATCAAAGAGTTTTGGATCGAGTCGGCTTGGAGATTGCGCTCTACAAGAAGACATCGGTACCTTAGTTTAGTTTTGTGTTTAGATCTAAATTGTAAAGATTAGAATAGTATGATATGCTCAAGTTCACAACACACACGTTTCATGTTTTGGTTTTCGGTTTTTGGTTAACCGATCTTGGTTTGCATGAATAGATAATATATCAAACAAGTTTACATGATTTAATGTATGTTAGATTTGTTCTATATACATGCATGCTTCAACTACTTAGACAAACTTACTTTGATATACCTATTCATATGTTTTAGGTTTTGTATTTTAACAAAACTTATTTTTGGAATTAAAGTCAAAAACTATGATATATATATGTTTCATATATATTGGATTATATCCATATACATCATGCCTAAATGTTGTTTAATATCATGTTTTTGTATTTGGATAAGTTTTGGATAAAATGTATTTTCTATTCAAAATTCAAGTTTTAGAAAATACAGTTTTTGGTTTTTGGTAAAAATGATAAGACACAAAAATAGTTCATATTGATTGATATTTGAGCTAAACTTTTTACCACATGTTTATATATCAATGCAAAATGATAAAACTATTTTTGGTGATTTTTAGAAGTGTTAAATGATTTTTCAAAATATTTTTAAACTGTTTTTCTGACCCTGTTTTCTGTTCCAGGCTTCAACCAGTCGACTAGTCTTCTGACCAAGTCGACTTGGGATGAAGTCGGTCGACCGACGTGCACAGATCTGTGCACGTTTGGCAGACAGGGACGGTCGACCGTCACGATCGACCGGGTCTGAGAGCAGAGCTCTCTGTTTGTTTGGATCGACCGGGGCGGTCGACCGGCAGCTGCCAACGGGCAAAATTTGACCGTTGGACGATCGACCGACCGGTCGACCGGCAGTGTATTTCTGGTATTTTCAGCTGCCAACGGCTATATTTTTCTGGGGGCTATAAATACCCCATTCATAGCCTGTTTTCAACAAGATTTTTTGTGCGAATTTTTCCCTACTATCTGGTGTTTTCACAGCAATCAAAAGAAGTTTTTGGACTTGAATTGAACAATCTATTTGGTGTTTTTGCTAGGGTTTGAAAAATCAAAGAAAGGGTTTTTGGGAAAAGAATTTTGATTGAACTTCTCTATCTTAGTTTCAGTTTTTCTCAAGGATTTTTCTTTGTGATTTTGATTTTCATTCCATTGGTTTTCTCCACACTTGAGCTAAAATCTACTATCTCATTCTATAGGATCTTTGTGTGAGAGAAAGAATTGTTTGTGGTTGTTTCTTAGACCACCAAGTTGTAAACCCAATCTTTTCTTGGCTTTGTGTCTTTGGGTTGTATCCCTCAAGTTGTGAGGTGATCCTTATTTGCTTTGTGCTAATTCCTCAAGTTGTGAGGTGATTGTTTTGTTGGATTGGAGCTTGCCTCAAGGTGGAGGTTGTGGTTGTAAAAAGAGGAGTTGAGTACTCCTTGTGAGAGTTCTTTGTGGACTTGCTAGTGGATTAGAAATCCTTCGTGTGTCGAAGGCGGGGATGTAGAGCTGGGTGCTCAAACCTCGAAACATATCTTGTTGTTTGCGCTTGATCCATTGACTCTCTCTCTATCTCTCTCTTTACTTTGTGCCTTGCAACTATTCATATTGTGCATTCATAATTGCTTGGCTTGGTTGTGTGTGCATCACTTGTTAATTGCACTTGAGTGTATTGCATTAAGTTTTTAAATTCCGCATTGAGTTCATAGATTAGCTATATCACCTATTCACCCCCCCCTCTAGGTGATTTCAATTGGTATCAGAGCCTACGCTCCTGATATTTAGGTTTAACCACCTAGGAGTGAGATCTTGGTTTACTAATCTTCATTTGCATTGTTCATTTGCACACATATAGTTGCACTCATGGGTAGCCCTCCTATGTTTGACCATTTTAGACTTGATGTTTGGAAGGCCAATATGGTTAGTCATTTAAAAAGCCTAGGACATCTAGTATATCAAGCCTCCACTCAAGAATCATTCCCTAATAGTAGCAAACATAAAAAGGCTAATGCATTAGCACTTAGAGCATCTCTTAATGAACATCTTTTACTGGTGTTTGATCGTTATGACTCGGCTTTTGCAGTTTGGAGCATATTGACTTCTCCCGAGCTACCAAGGATTATTAACAAGATGAGGAGATCTATGAGAGAAAAGTCCGAAGAGCATTGCCTCATGGTCCACGGGAAGAACTCTCTTGAGGTACAATCGGATTCTCAATTAGATGATTGCTCTAGTTCCTATTGTGACGGTTGCTTAGAAGCTCAAACCTTAAATATGGAACTTGCCACAAAGCTTGAAAATTTCTTGGAAAAATACAAACTTTTGAAAGAGGATAATCTTGTTTTGAAAAATGAATTAACGGATTTGTGTTCTAATTTTGAATTGGTTTTGCAAGAGAAGGAAGAGATTGTTGGCCCAAGAGGTTACACTCTCCAATTGTTTTGTGTTTTGATGATGACAACCAAATTAGTGCTATTTGGTACTAACAAGTTTGTTAAGATGAGTTTCAGGTTTTGTACCATGTTTAGAGACCATTCGCTTAGCAATTGCAAGAACTTCTAAGTTCCACAAAGCAAGGAAGGCAAATTGCACATCAAGGAAGGATCATAGAAGAGAAGGCACTAGCAAGGCATTGGATGGCTCAAAGACTTGAAGATAGCACAAGAAGTCTTCATGTAATTTGTTTTTCAGTTTATAGTATGTTAAAGAATAGTGGATAGGTTTGAAGCTCTATCACACACATTTTTGCGCACATGCTCATTCCAAAATAATTTCTTATAAATTATACAAAAATATTTTGCATACAAGTTTTTGCCTACAAATACATCTTTATGTTTAATTCTATTCCCTGTTCAAAAGTATTTTTGTTAAAATCAAAATCCTCTTTATTTTCTTTTCCAAAAATGATTTTTGACCTGATCCGGTCGACCGGGACAGTCGACCGAGTCTGTGTCAGTCTGGTCCGGTCGACCGGACCAGTCGACCGCAGTTCTGGCAGAGGCACGTATCAGTGTGCATGTCTGCCAGTCGACTGGGGCGGTCGACCGAGATATTGTTTTTGCTCACAGGTTTTCTCAGTCGACCGGGTCGGTCGACCGATAGCCTATAACGGTCAAATTTTTGAACTACCGGTCGATCGGCCCAGTCGACCGATGTGTCCGTTGAACAGTAACGGGCAGATTTTAAGTGAGCTGTTTATTTTTGTCTTTTGTGTTTAAAAATTCGTTTAAGGATATATTTTGATCTAATTACTTCCTAAACATCTGTAATTATGTTTTATCCCTAAACCCTAGCCCTCTCCTATAAATAGGGGTGTTTGGGGAGAGATTTGTTACAACAATTTTTGCTAGAAAATTCAAAAGTTTAAGGCTTTCAAAAGAGACTTGTTTCTTGATTTTTGTGCTGAATTTCTCACTGATTTTCTGAAGGGTTTTTCAAATACTCTCTGATTTAATTTTCTTTCTTCACTTACAACAAGAGCTTCATTCCTACTCAATATTCTCTAAGGACCTTTGTAAGGGAAGAGATATTTGAAAGAGAGAGTTTGTGGTCTTTTGACTACCAAGGAAATTACTTGTTCTTGAGATTGTAGGAGTTGGGTACTCCATTGTATTTGAGATCTTTGTGATAGTGGAAGTGGTCGGAATCCTTCTGGGGAAGGCGGGGAGTAGAGCTGGGTGCTCGAACCTCGATAACATATCCTTGTGTTTGCGATTGGTTTACATTCTTGCAATTCTTACTCTACTTTGATTGCACTTTTTACTTATCATATTCATTGTCATACTTACTTGCTTGCATTCATCTTGTGATTCTTGTTTAGCTTTAAATTTTTATTTGCCCTTTGATTAGCTTTGTCACCTATTCACCCCCCTCTAGGTGACTTTTCAATTGGTATCAGAGCTTGGACTCTAGGTTTGGCTTAACATCCATAGAGAGATCCTTAAAATATTGCTAATCAACATTTTCATTTCATTCATTCATCACTAGTAAACATGGCCGACAACATTAAATCCCCACCTAAATTTGATAGCCTCAATTTCTCAATTTGGAAGGTTAGGATGACTATATTTTTGCAATCATTGGGTAGCTTAGTAGCCAAGTCCTTGACCAAACCCTATGATGCACCCGATGGTGATGAGAGCACTTGGACCGACCTTGACTTTAAACTATATGAGGCTAACTCCAAGGCCCAAAACTCCTATTGACCGCCTTGAATGAGGATGACCTTACACGGGTAATTCATTGCCAATCCGCCTATGAGATTTGGCAACACTTATTGGTCACACACGAGGGGACTTCACAAGTCGAGAGAGCTAAGATAGATCTCTTGAGGTCCCAATATGAGTCATTTAAAATGCTTGATGATGAGTCTGAAATCACCTAGAGGGGGGGGGTGAATAGGTGATGGCTATATGATAATGGCAATTATGCGGAATTTAAAAAAATTAACTCTAAACAATAATCACAATACAATATTTCTTGCAAGTAAAGGACAATGTAAAATTGCAAGTAATAAAGAGATAGAGTTAGAGAAATTTGAGCAAACGCAAACACGCCGATATGTTTCCGAGGTTCGAGCCACGCTCTACGTCCCCGCCTTCACACTTGAAGGATTTCCACTATTGAGGATCCCACCGGATCAACAATACAAGGACAACACTTGTCCGTCTCCCGTGATGACACTTCACCACCTTGAGCACACTAGCTCGCCTTGAGGCCGATGCCTCTACAACTTCACTCAATTACAATGGAAGTGATCACACTTGATCACTTTTACAAATAGCTCACTAAGCACAATCCTAGAACCAAATAGTAGACTTAGAGTATGGGATTGTGTAGTGCAAAACTAGAGAGAAGTAGAGGAATAGGCTCCAAGAAAGGTGATGGAAATTTAGGCTTTGGAGAAAAATCTTTTCTTTTGAAAACTTTGAAAATCTTTGAAACTCTTGTCAAAATTCACTTGATAGCTCTAAAATCATTAGTCATTTCATATGAAGTGACCACCTATTTATAGGGGTCAAAAACTGCTCAAGAGATTCGTTGGAGACAAATCCCAAAAGTCAAAGAGTCAGAAAATATAGCTGTTGGGTCTGTCAGAATTTTTGACAGACTACCGGTCGACCGGGTCGGTCGACCGCCAACGGTCAAAAATCCGACCGTTGGGGCTCACCGGTCGACTGGGTCGGTCGACTGGCATTTCCAGAGAGCAGCAGGTTGGGGGCCGGTCGAGTATCGGTCGACTCCCGGTCGACTGATACGCACATGCACAAAATGTGCATGTCGGTCGAGTGCCGGTCGACTGCCGGTCGACCGGTCACTGTGAAATTCTGAAAAATCAGAACTTACAGACCAGGTCAAATTTTGGGTTTTGGTTTTGGGTCTTGGGTAAAATGTTTTGGTCTTGAAAAAACATAGAGTATGAGCATGTGTCATACTACTATCAAGGTAAAATACTTGGTAAAAATTCTTTTGATAAAAACTTGATTTTCAATGAAAATGTTTTTCCCAAAAAAACTAGTCTCTCTAAAAACGTATTTCCAAAATAGATATGTTCAACTAAAACTGAGTTTGGAAATAGAAATAGAAATTATTTTGAAGCCATAAATCACTCTAGAAAATGTGTGTGTGTGATATCCCATATCTCTACTTCTACTATTTAGTTTTGACAAAATATTCTAAAATGAAAATAAACAAAGTACAAAACTTGGATTTTTAAGCAAGTCTTGATCTTCTTCTTGAACTTTTCTTCAACGCAAATTCCGAAGCTTCCTATGTGCTTTAGCTTGGGAATGCAAATGTTGGGCAAACTCCAAATTTGTGAGTCTTTTAGCGGAGTTGTCAAAATCTGTTTCTTGAACCTGAAATACTTTAAAATCAAGATTATTAAATACATAACTAAATATGTTTTGCTATCATCAAAATAACCGGGATAATGGCCTTTGGGCCAACAATCTCCCCCTTTTTGATGATGGCAAAACATATGTAGTTATCACAAGATATTTTGGGTAGAGTCTTCAAATGAAGCTCCCCCTCAACATATGCATATATAAAAATCATACAAGCATATACAAAAATCATACTCAGGCACAGTGATAAAAAATAAGCATCACACATATAAAAATAAACATCACACATCCATGCCCATAGAAAATATCAACCACACATGTCATATCATAGATAAAGGAAATGAGTCTCAACATGACATAAATACATACCACACAAACAATACATGTCCACAACACAAAAAAATAAAGGATGTCCAACACAACAAATAAGTCAAGTACATAACAAAATAAAAAGAGTCATAACAAAATATCTCTCTCCAAATAACTCTCCCCCTTTTTGACATCATCAACAAAGGGGAGGTCACTCAGCATCATCACTCAGTCGCCTCATCATCCTCCTCCTCGTCCTCGGCCATCGTCTGGTCATCACCATCATCTGAGGAAGAAGAGGACTCTACCTCCTCTGTATCCACGGCATCAACTCTGGGGCGCGGTGGTGGAACAGACACGCGAGCTCTGGGAGGGAAAGGAGGACCAGCAGCAGGAAGACGACGAGCTCCCGGAGTCCCGTCAGGAACGACTATGTCCAATTTAGAGAACAGAGATTGGAACTGAACGTCCACATATCTCATGGACTCAGCCATATATGACAAGTCGTTCCGGACCTCCGCCCGAAAAGTAGCATCCATCGCAGCACGAGCCTCCATGTCTGCCCGAAGAGAAGCATCACGAGCAGCCATATCTGCACGAAGTGCAGAGATTTGCTCACCGACCCAGGCCTGATGTGCCTCGATCTGCGAGCGGACCTCAGAAGCAGAAGCACCCTGAAACTCAGGAGCAGGAAAAACAGGAGGTGGAGCTGGATCAGCTGCAGGAACAGGTGGTGGTTGCACAGCTGCGTGTCGACGCAACTGAGCTTCCATCATCTTCAGGGCAGCAGCATTGAAATCTGAAGAGGGTTTTGAAGGGGCTTGACCAGAGAAATCAAAATCTAGAGCCCTAAGCAAATGGGTAATGAGCATGCCGTAAGGCAGACTCCTACCAGCAGTACGAATCTGATCACCACTCATGTGAGAGGCGATCACTCGAGGGAAATTTATCTTAATGCCTTTAAGGAGGCAATAGATAATCAAGGAACAGGACCTCGAGCATGGCTAAATTCACCGGATTTTGGCACGATGTTATGAAATACAATCTTAGCAAGGACCTGAGATTGGAGAGTATACTGACTCACAATCTCATTCCTCACCAGATCGGGATTGTCATCCTGGTGAAGAAGAGTGGATGCGGTGAGTGAAGACTCACCCTCCGGATATCCAGGAAAATCATGTAGGTCATAAGAGTAAACATCTATTCCATCAGTGGAAAGATGAAGAATTCTAGCAAATTGACCTAGGGAAATGTTGATGTCCCTACCCATCACCCGGGAAATGATCCGGTTCCCACTAAACTCAAAATTGGCATAAAAGTAGGGAACCAAAGAAGTGTAAACCTTCTCCCTAATGGAGAGAAAATCTACAAGATTGTTAGCACGAAGTATTTGGGGGATATCTAAATGTTCGAAATCATGCATAGCCACAAATCTACCTGAAATGGTATTCCTAGGGGCTAAGTGAGTATAACGATCAGAGGCAAGATCGTTACGGAACATAGGTTCAGACCTAGGGGCTTGAGTTGAGGATTGGGCAATGCCCTTTCCCTTCTCAGAACGATGTCTCTTTGGAGCCATGATAAAAATCCAATTTTTAGGTTTTTGAACGTAAAAGCACGATCTAGATAGATAATCAACCTAATATGAAGACAAATGAAATGATAGATCTAATCTAGAAAGAAGGAACAAGTGAAAAATTCGAAATTTTTACCTTTGAGAAAAAACTGAAACCCTAGCCTGAAATCCAGAAATTTTGAGAATCCGACGGATGGATCGGCTTGAAATTGAAGATCCGAGTTAGAATTGAGAGGATTGAAATGGGTTTTGAAGGATTTTAGGATCAGTTGAACGGATTGGAAGAAGGAAATTTTGGGAAGGAGAGCTCCTGCGGTCGCTGGTGAGAGAAATGTGAGAGAGAGAGAGAAACTGTGAAGAAAAGGTCAAATATATGCCAGAATACGACTATCGGTCGACTGGGATTGAGGGACCGGTCGACCGAAAACAAACAGAGAGTCCTGCATCTAAATCGGTCGACTGGTCCTATACCAGCAGTCGACCGGTAGCACAAAAAAATCAAAAATTTTTCTCAGACAGAGCCGGTCGACTGGGGTTAGGGGCCAGTCGACCGGTAAGTCTGAAAAAACTGCTACCATATTCTGACCAAAAAAAATTTTATAAATAACATTATAACAAATAAAAATATGTTATATTATAATAATCAGGGATAACACAATTATTTTTAAATCTTCATTTAGTGATCATATCAACAAAACTTCACACAAAATTATTTAATTTTATTTTACATATTTAAGCAAAGGTATAAAGATGTTGAAGCCGAATACCCAGTGACGGGTTCTGAACTTCATCCTCTTGATTCCTCTTGAATGAGTTGAGGTGCGCAATTGCCATCTTTAAGGTATTTGCTCAACTATGAAAATTTTCAAAAAGTTTTATTTTATTTATGAAAAATAGGTCTATATGTATACAAGTATATAATCACAAAATCTAAACTATACATATAGATACACAAAAAATTGGACATGTGGACAAGTATGACATAAGGCATAACAATACAAGATATGAAAATAATACAAGGCATGTACACAACATGATAGAAAGGTAGTTCTATATAAGTATGTATCAATAATGAATCAAAAAACAAACTAACCATTCTACACATATGTATACATGTCAAAAAGAAATCAAAATTGAACATGGCATATACAATCATGTTAGAGTTGCAAGTTTATACTAATCATGTATCAATGAAGCATAAAACTAAACTAGCAATCCTATAACAATTGTATATACAAAATTGAAAAACTCTTAAATGGAGATGTTACCAATTTACGGTTAGTCTCCAAAAATAGGTGCCTCCACGATAGCGATGCAAGCTAGATTTGAACTTTGAGCTTAGTTGCATCTACCACCCGGGCACCGTCTCCCCCTAAGTCTTGGAGGAAGTAGATCCACCTGTGTCACCTACATTTGGAGGATCTTTTGGTACCCAAATCTTTGAGGGTCCTTTAGGGTTAGTACCGGGGCGAACCCAAACATATTTATTTTTAACATTATTCTTAGCATAACAAAACTTTTCTAAATGGCCTTTGCGGCCACAATGAGTGCAAACATAAATTCTACCATTACCATACATGTATGCATGCTTGTGAGTGTGAGTATGTTTCCGTGCATGTGTATGTGCATGTTGTGCATGTTTCCCTTGGGGTGTTCCCTTAGGAAATTTAGAAGCTATCTTTTTCAAATCAAATGCACAATTTTTAAGTGTGGAGTCCAAAGCATCAACACGCTTTTGGATCTCAACAAAATCATTTTTATCTATTGAAACCATGGGGGTTTTACCCTTATTTGCAAGTTTATGCTTATCAAAATCATTTTTCAATTTTTCAAATGCACTAGATAAAACATCTTTTTCTTTAACAACTATTTCTACTTTATGTTTTAAAGCTTCATTTTCTCTTTTTAATTTCTTATTTAGTGATTGGGAAATTTCATACCTATTTTGCAATTCTTCAAAGAAATGTGCAAGTTCATCCATAGTCAAATCATCATCTTCTAAGGTGTTTTCTAGAGTTACCTTTGGTACATCCTCCCCATGTGCCATGAAACACATGTGCGCGGCGTCGACTTCCTCTTCGGATTCCGACTCCGTGTCATCCCAAGTAGCCACCATGGCCTTCTTCTTTCTTTGCCCGTTCTTGGATGTGGTCGCTTGTAGAGCGGGGCACTCGGCAATGAGGTGACCAATCTTCTTGCAATGGAAGCAAGGACCGGGCTCCTCTCTTTTTCTTTCAAATCTCCCTTGAGGTTTCCCTCGCCGGAAATTGCTTTGTCTTCCCTTTTTGTAGAACATCTTGCCCACCTTCCGGATGAGCATGGCGAAGTCTTCATCGCACTCGTCCGATGAATCATCCTCGTCTTGAATGGTTGGAGCGGCTTTGAAGGCTATTGATTTCTTCTTGGGTGCCTCCCTTTCTTCTCGTACCTTCATCTCCATCTCATGTGTTTTGAGATTGCCGATGAAGCCGGAGAAGTCCATCTCCTCTTTGTCATTTAGCTCTTTGAGGGTTGTCGCCTTGACTTCCCAAGCTTTGGGAAGAGCTCTAATCACCTTCCTTATCTTTTGATCGTTGTCAATCTTGTCACCTAAGGAAGAAAGAGCATTAGTTATTTTTGTAAAGCGAGTGAGCATGTCATCAATGCTCTCATTATCAATCATGTAAAAATTCTCATATTGAGAACGTAGCAAGTCAACTTTTGCTCTCTTGACTTGTGACGTTCCCTCATGAGTCACAATAAGCATGTTCCAAACTTCATATGCCGATTTACAATTAATGATGCGTGCAAGGTCATCTTCATTAAGTGCTTGTGTTAATGCATATTGTGCCCTAGCATTAGCTTCATAGTCCTTGGTGGTATCCTCGGACCATGTGCTCTCATCACTAGTGGGTTCAATGAATTCTTTGGTGACGGCCCTAGCTACCTTGACTCCTAGGGATTTTAGAAAAAGGTTCATCTTGACCTTCCAAATAGGGAAGTTCAAGCCATCAAATTTGGGTGGGGACTTAATGCTTGAAAAATCTAGAGATGCCATGTATGATGAATAAAATGCACAATATATAATAAAAGCAACAAAAGTATATAGCCAACTAAAGGATCTCCCTAAGGTTGTTAGACCTAAGTTGTAGGGTTAGGCTCTGATACCAATTGAAATCACCTAGAGGGGGGGGGGTGAATAGGTGATGGCTATATGATAATGGCAATTATGCGGAATTTAAAAAAATTAACTCTAAACAATAATCACAATACAATATTTCTTGCAAGTAAAGGACAATGTAAAATTGCAAGTAATAAAAGAGATAGAGTTAGAGAAATTTGAGCAAACGCAAACACGCCGATATGTTTCCGAGGTTCGAGCCACGCTCTACGTCCCCGCCTTCACACTTGAAGGATTTCCACTATTGAGGATCCCACCGGATCAACAATACAAGGACAACACTTGTCCGTCTCCCGTGATGACACTTCACCACCTTGAGCACACTAGCTCGCCTTGAGGCCGATGCCTCTACAACTTCACTCAATTACAATGGAAGTGATCACACTTGATCACTTTTACAAATAGCTCACTAAGCACAATCCTAGAACCAAATAGTAGACTTAGAGTATGGGATTGTGTAGTGCAAAACTAGAGAGAAGTAGAGGAATAGGCTCCAAGAAAGGTGATGGAAATTTAGGCTTTGGAGAAAAATCTTTTCTTTTGAAAACTTTGAAAATCTTTGAAACTCTTGTCAAAATTCACTTGATAGCTCTAAAATCATTAGTCATTTCATATGAAGTGACCACCTATTTATAGGGGTCAAAAACTGCTCAAGAGATTCGTTGGAGACAAATCCCAAAAGTCAAAGAGTCAGAAAATATAGCTGTTGGGTCTGTCAGAATTTTTGACAGACTACCGGTCGACCGGGTCGGTCGACCGCCAACGGTCAAAAATCCGACCGTTGGGGCTCACCGGTCGACTGGGTCGGTCGACTGGCATTTCCAGAGAGCAGCAGGTTGGGGGCCGGTCGAGTATCGGTCGACTCCCGGTCGACTGATACGCACATGCACAAAATGTGCATGTCGGTCGAGTGCCGGTCGACTGCCGGTCGACCGGTCACTGTGAAATTCTGAAAAATCAGAACTTACAGACCAGGTCAAATTTTGGGTTTTGGTTTTGGGTCTTGGGTAAAATGTTTTGGTCTTGAAAAAACATAGAGTATGAGCATGTGTCATACTACTATCAAGGTAAAATACTTGGTAAAAATTCTTTTGATAAAACTTGATTTTCAATGAAAATGTTTTTCCCAAAAAAACTAGTCTCTCTAAAAACGTATTTCCAAATAGATATGTTCAACTAAAACTGAGTTTGGAAATAGAAATAGAAATTATTTTGAAGCCATAAATCACTCTAGAAAATGTGTGTGTGTGATATCCCATATCTCTACTTCTACTATTTAGTTTTGACAAAATATTCTAAAATGAAAATAAACAAAGTACAAAACTTGGATTTTTAAGCAAGTCTTGATCTTCTTCTTGAACTTTTCTTCAACGCAAATTCCGAAGCTTCCTATGTGCTTTAGCTTGGGAATGCAAATGTTGGGCAAACTCCAAATTTGTGAGTCTTTTAGCGGAGTTGTCAAAATCTGTTTCTTGAACCTGAAATACTTTAAAATCAAGATTATTAAATACATAACTAAATATGTTTTGCTATCATCAAAATAACCGGGATAATGGCCTTTGGGCCAACAGAGTCTATTGATAGTATGGCTACAAGGTTTACTAAAATCACTAATGGTCTTTCTTCCTTAGGTGATGACATCTCCAACGATCAAAAGGTGCGGAAAGTAATTCGGGCTCTTCCTTCATCATGGGAGATCAAGGCCACCACCTTGAAGGAGTTGAACGACAAGGACGAGATGGACCTCATTAGTCTCATTGGGAACCTAAAGACCCATGAGATGGAGAAGAAGGCAAGAGAAGAGGCCACTACTTCAAAGAAAAAATCCATAGCCTTCAAGACTTCATCCACCAATGATGACGATGAAGATGACGAAGAAGAAGATGAGGAGCTAACTCTACTTGTGCGGAATGTCAAGAGGTTGTACCGAAAGAACAAGTTCAACTTCCGGAGAAAATTCGAAGGCAAAGAGGAGCGGAAGATCATATGCTACAATTGCCGCAAACCGGGACATATCATGGCGGATTGTCCGGAGTTCAAGAAGAAAATGACTTCCTCCTTCAAGCCAAAGAAGCCGGAGGAAAAGAAAGCTTACAAAGCTACGTGGGATTCGGAAAGCGAGTCCGAAGAGGAGGTGGATCAAGCTAATATGTGTTTCATGGCAAACACACCCAAGGTAACCCCTCAATCCTTTGATGATGAAGATGATGATGTAAGTAAGAAAGTTCTAGTGCATGCTTTTGTAGAACTTTCTGAAACTTATGATAACAAGAAACTTGAATGCATAAAATTACAAAAGAAGTTGCTTTTCTTAAGAATCAACTTGCCATTGTTTCTAAAGAAAAAGATGATATTTCTTCTAATTTCATTTCCATGCAAAAAGAATTTTGTGCCTACAAGAGTACTTGTAAGGCAAAATCTCCTATTATTGATGAAAAAGAAATTTCTTCTTTTAAATCCAAAATGAATGATTTTGAAAAAGTTTTAAATGATTGTGCTTTCAATACTAAGAAACTTGAGAATATGTTTTCTAAAAAGCACACTTCACATGCTAAAATTTCACAAGATAAAAATTCTCATGCTCATGCTCACAATGCTCATGCTCACAAATCACACACCCATTATGCTTTTAAATATGGTAGAGTATATAGATGCACATATTGTGGTAAAAATGGACATTTAGCTAAGTTTTGCTATGATCAACTAAATAGAACAAATAATCTTGTTTGGGTTCATGACACTAACCCTAGAGGACCCAAGAAAATGTGGGTACCAAAATCAAGTCTTAAATTGTTTGATGTAGGTACACACCAAAGCTCCAAGACGTAGGGAGCGGTGGTACCTTGATAGTGGTTGTTCAAGACACATGACATGGGACATCAACAACTTCACAACCCTATCAAGGTACATGGAAGGTGGCACCGTCACCTTCAGGGATGACTCCAAAGGAACTATCATCGGTATAGGTAACATTCAAATTGGTGCATCTCCTATTATTGAGAATGTTGTTTTAGTAGATGGTTTAAAACATAATTTGCTTAGCATTAGTCAACTTTGTGATCGTGGACTTAAAGTTGTTTTTGATGATACTTCTTGTAAGATTTTTGATGTTAAATCCGATGTTTGTATTCTCACCGGTTTTCGTGATAATAATGTTTATATTATTGACATGCTTAATTTAGATTGTTCTACTAAATGCTTAAATGTTTTTGATGAAAATTCTTGGCTTTGGCATAGAAGATTAGGACATGCATCTTTTGACCATATCTCTAGGATTAATTCAAAGGAATTGGTGAAGGGTATACCTTGCTTGAATTTTGAGAAAGACCGCATTTGTAGTGCGTGCCAACTTGGGAAACAAACCAAGTCCTCCTTTAAACCAATCAAGGATATCATGTCGACTAGGCTTTTAGAATTAATTCATATGGATCTTTTTGGACCAACTAAAACTAAGAGTTTAAATGGAAGTAGATTTGCATTTGTTTTGGTTGATGATTTCTCCCGTTTTACTTGGGTTTTTTTTTTACAAAATAAAGATCAAACTTTTTCTCATTTTAAAATTTTTCGAAAAAGAGTTGAAAAAGAAAAGGGTTTTCCTATTTTGAGAATAAGGAGTGATAGAGGTGGTGAGTTTGTTAACCAACTCTTCATGACTTATTGTGATGAAAAGGGAATTAAGCATGAAATGTCTTGTCCTAGAACTCCACAACAAAATGGAGTTGTAGAAAGGAAAAATAGAACACTTCAAGAGATGGCTAGGACAATGATAAGTGAATATGACCTCCCTCAATATTTATGGGCCGAGGCCGTAAACACCGCATGCTATATATCGAATCGTATTTATTTATGCAAAAATTCTTCAAAAACTTCTTTTGAAATGTATCATTCTAGAAAATCAAATGTTGCATATTTTAAAGTTTTTGGATGCAAGTGTTTTGTTTTGAATACTAAGGATAATTTGGGTAAATTTGATGCTAAGGCATATGAGGCTATCTTTGTTGGATATTCCTCTACTAGCAAAGCATATAGAGTTTTCATTAGATCTTCTCAAACCATTGAAGAATCCATGCATGTTAAGTTTGAAGAATCTAATGTGTTTGTTGAGAATGTTGTAGAGTTTGAACCATTAGGTGAAGACATGGAGAGACTATCCTTGAAGGACTCACCCGCTCAAGAAGAAAAGCTAGATCCTATTGGTGAAGTTCAAGAGGATAAGGAGGAAAGCACTCAACCGCTTCCTAAAGCTTGGAGATACGCTACAAATCATCCTAAGGAGCTCATCTTGGGTGATGCATCTAAAGGAGTCACTACGCGCTCCAAACTCCATGACCTATGTGGTAACTTTGCTTTCATTTCTCATTTTGAACCCAAAGGCATTCTCGAAGCCGAGACGGACCCATATTGGTTGCTTGCCATGCAAGAGGAACTCAATCAATTTGAGCGCAACCAAGTTTGGCACCTTGTTCCTAAGCCCCACGATAGACCAATAATTGGTACTAAGTGGATCTTTAGAAACAAGATGGATGAGTCCGGAAATGTCATTAGGAATAAAGCTAGGTTAGTGGCCCAAGGTTACACTCAAGTTGAGGGAATTGACTTTGAGGAAACCTTTGCACCCGTTGCACGGCTTGAAGCCATACGGATGACACTAGCTTTTGCATGTTTTAAAAATTTTAAACTTTTTCAAATAGATGTAAAAAGTGCATTTTTAAATGGTTTTATTAATGAAGAAGTTTATGTTTCTCAACCTCCCGGTTTTGTTGATCATGTTCATCCCGATTTTGTTTTTAAACTTGATAAAGCTTTGTATGGATTGAAACAAGCTCCAAGAGCTTGGTATGAAAGGCTTTCTAGTTTTCTCATTTCAAATGATTTTATTAAAGGCAAAGTAGACACAACTCTTTTTACTAAGCATGTTGATAATGATATTTTAATTGTGCAAATTTATGTTGATGATATAATTTTTGGATATACTAATGAGCTTTTATGCAAGGATTTTGAGAAAGTCATGCAACTTGAATTTGAAATGTCTTCAATGGGTGAGCTCAATTTCTTCCTTGGACTCCAAATCAAGCAATTGCAAGACGGAACCTTCATTAACCAAGCCAAGTACGCAAAGGAGCTAGTAAAGAAGTTTGGGCTTGAAGGATCAAAGGCTTGCAACACTCCAATGGCAACTACAATCAAGCTTGATAAGGACGAACAAGGTAAAAATGTTGATATTAAATTATATAGAAGCATGATAGGAAGTCTTTTATATTTGACGGCAAGTAGGCCGGATATCATGTTTAGTGTGTGTCTTTGTGCTAGATTTCAATCGTGTCCTAAAGAGTCTCATCTTATTGCGGTAAAACGCATTATTCGTTATATTAAGGGCACTATTGGAATGGGTCTTTGGTATCCGAAAACTAGAGATTTTTCAATGACTAGCTATTCGGATGCCGACTATGCGGGTTGTAGAGTAGATAGAAAGAGTACTAGAGGGACATGTCAATTTCTTGGTAATTGTCTTGTTTCATGGTCCTCTAGGAAACAAAATTCCGTAGCTCTCTCAACCGCCGAGGCGGAGTATGTTGCCGCGGGGGCTTGTTGTGCACAAGTCCTTTGGATGAAACATACTCTCCTTGATTTTGATTTGCATTTTGATCATATAAAAATATTTTGTGATAATACTAGTACTATACACATGACCAAAAATGCAAATCAACATAGTAAGACCAAGCACATTGAGATTAGATATCACTTTCTTAGAGATCATTTTGAGAAAGGCGATATAGATATTGATTATGTTTCCACGGATTTACAACTAGCCGATATTTTCACTAAACCTCTTGATTTTGCTACATTTTCGTTTATTTGTGGAGAACTTAATGTTTGTATTATTGAATAGACATGTTTTTCATAACCCTTTTTGATGTATGACAAAAAGGGGGAGAATAAGTTTACATGACAAAAATAAGTTCATTTGGTCTTGGTTCCATATGAATTTATATGCTTTAATTTTAAAGATTTGTTTTATGAGTTTTATGTTTATGTATGTATAAGTTTTTGTGTTTTAGTTGTTTTGGTATTTTTGGTATCAAGAGCAATTTTTGTGTTTCAATAATTGGTGCATCATTTCAATTATTGATATCTAGAGCATATTCTTGTGTTTTATGTATAGCATAATTTGAGGGGGAGTTTTCTCCTCCCCTATATTTTTGTTTATAGCCTATTTGTTTTGTCATCATCAAAAAGGGGGAGATTGTTGGCCCAAGAGGTTACACTCTCCAATTGTTTTGTGTTTTGATGATGACAAACCAAATTAGTGCTATTTGGTACTAACAAGTTTGTTAAGATGAGTTTCAGGTTTTGTACCATGTTTAGAGACCATTCGCTTAGCTATTGCAAGAACTTCTAAGTTCCACAAAGAAAGGAAGGCAAATTGCACATCAAGGAAGGATCATAGAAGAGAAGGCACTAGCAAGGCATTGGATGGCTCAAAGACTTGAAGATAGCACAAGAAGTCTTCATGTAATTTGTTTTTCAGTTTATAGTATGTTAAAGAATAGTGGATAGGTTTGAAGCTCTATCACACACATTTTTGCGCACATGCTCATTCCAAAATAATTTCTTATAAATTATACAAAAATATTTTGCATACAAGTTTTTGCCTACAAATACATCTTTATGTTTAATTCTATTCCCTGTTCAAAAGTATTTTTGTTAAAATCAAAATCCTCTTTATTTTCTTTTCCAAAAATGATTTTTGACCTGATCCGGTCGACCGGGACAGTCGACCGAGTCTGTGTCAGTCTGGTCCGGTCGACCGGACCAGTCGACCGCAGTTCTGGCAGAGGCACGTATCAGTGTGCATGTCTGCCAGTCGACCGGGGCGGTCGACCGAGATATTGTTTTTGCTCACAGGTTTTCTCAGTCGACCGGGTCGGTCGACCGATAGCCTATAACGGTCAAATTTTTGAACTACCGGTCGACCGGCCCAGTCGACCGATGTGTCCGTTGAACAGTAACGGGCAGATTTTAAGTGAGCCGTTTATTTTTGTCTTTTGTGTTTAAAAATTCGTTTAAGGATATATTTTGATCTAATTACTTCCTAAACATCTGTAATTATGTTTTATCCCTAAACCCTAGCCCTCTCCTATAAATAGGGGTGTTTGGGGAGAGATTTGTTACAACAATTTTTGCTAGAAAATTCAAAAGTTTAAGGCTTTCAAAAGAGACTTGTTTCTTGGTTTTTGTGCTGAATTTCTCACTGATTTTCTGAAGGGTTTTTCAAATACTCTCTGATTTAATTTTCTTTCTTCACTTACAACAAGAGCTTCATTCCTACTCAATATTCTCTAAGGACCTTTGTAAGGGAAGAGATATTTGAAAGAGAGAGTTTGTGGTCTTTTGACTACCAAGGAAATTACTTGTTCTTGAGATTGTAGGAGTTGGGTACTCCATTGTATTTGAGATCTTTGTGATAGTGGAAGTGGTCGGAATCCTTCTGGGGAAGGCGGGGAGTAGAGCTGGGTGCTCGAACCTCGATAACATATCCTTGTGTTTGCGATTGCTTTACATTCTTGCAATTCTTACTCTACTTTGATTGCACTTTTTACTTACTCATCATATTCATTGTCATACTTACTTGCTTGCATTCATCTTGTGATTCTTGTTTAGCTTTAAATTTTTATTTGCCCTTTGATTAGCATTGTCACCTATTCACCCCCCCTCTAGGTGACTTTTCAGAGATCACTAGTGAACGTGACTCACTAAGATCTCAACTAGACCTTGCTCTTAATGAGATTGAAGTTTTGAAGAGTAAAGATGATTGTGATGATGTTGTGAAAACAATGAGGTTTTATCTTCTAAATTGGATTTTGTTTTAAAAGATAACCTTGTTTTGAAAAATAAATTGAGTCCATTACAAAAGAATTGGATTTGGTTTTAAAGAAAAATGAATCTTTAAAAATTAATTTAGATTCTCATGTGTGCCATGCTAGTATAGCTTCTTCTTGCACACCTATTGCATGCTCCACTTTGTCTTCCACTATTGAAAATGATATAAATGTTTTGAGGAAAAGTGTTGAATGTTTGGGCTCCACTTTGAGCCAATGCACATTGAATCATTCACGTTTGGAAACCTTGGTTCGCAAGAAACAAGGTCCATCTTTGCATGCACACCCTACACGGCATACACATGTTCATCACGATCACAATCTTCACAATATGTATGCTCATGTGTACACATGTACACATTGTGGTCGAAAAGGCCATCTTGCTAGATTTTGCTATGATCGTTTACATAATGAAAATTTAGCATGTAATCTTGTTTGGGTTAGAAAAGAAACTAACTCCTATGGACCCAAAAGAAAATGGGTACCAAAAACCACCTCCTTGACTTTTGATGTAGGTGGGAGCTCTCGCATCACGTGAGAGTATTGGTGCCTTGAGGTGGATGAGTTCTAAGCTTAAAAGAAAACCATTTGGATGCTTCACTCTCAAGGGGATTTGGTGGGAGGGCCACCGTGGTTTGGAGAACTAGGGATGCACCTTTATCGGTTTTGGTATCATTCTCTAACTCCCATTTTTATTTGCATGCTTTTCATGTTCATCTATTCATAGCATGTCTTGTTTTATTATTCATTATGCTTATGTCATGTTGATTAGATTAGTGTTATACATGTTTAGTTACTTGAGACACCCATGTTTTATATGGATCTTATCTTTGTGTTCTCACCTTATTTAGTACTATCATGTATGCCCTAGATCTAATGTACATGCATATACATAATGATCATATGGATGTTTATGATGTCTTGATAACTCATGTTTTGTTTAGTATGTTGAATGCCATGTTTATTAGACCCTTGACATGCATGTATAGCTTTGGAGATCACCCATGTTTAGTATGGACCCATATTTTGTGTTCTCTTTATATTTTAGCTATCATGGTAATCATAGATCTAATGCACATGTCTTTGTCATGCTAATCATAAGGTTGACTATGACTTTTTGTTTTAATAATTCATGTTTTTGATTATTATGATCATGTTGATTGTTGACCCGTTTTATGCTTCATGTTTTGACTACTTGCTTGAATGATAGTTTTCATTAAGACTAGGATTTATACTTGTACAACTAGTGAGCTACAAATAGACCTTTCTATATGTTTGTGCTTGAACGCTCATTTGTATTCACTTGATGTACTAGTATAGTCTAGCTTTGATGATTCATGCATTCTAACTTGTATTCCTCAATTTGGATATGCTTTCATGATCATGTGTTTTAACTTCATATATATGTCTATCTTGTCCAAACTATTAGATATACATATACATCCTTGAGCCACGTGCCTTCATGTATATACCTTTGTGGACTCATTATGTTTAGGATATGTATGTATACTTTAGCTTGTACATGACATACATATGCCTTGAAATTTAAATCGTTTTGATGATTTCAATTAGTGATTTTCATGATTTTCATATTTTTTGGTAATTTCAATTGGAAATGAAAATTTAGTTTTTCATGTGTTTTGTTTTTAAGGAATTTCACATGAGCTTAATTGAATATTTTCATGATTAATATGTGACACACAACACTTATTCACTCTCTTTATTAGTTTACTCATGATTTGTTTTCATGAGACTATGATATGAGCATTATGGATTTTGAGTGTTTAATGATCATGTGATTTACATGTGTTTCATGAAAATTATTTTGTTTTGTTCCTTACTTGAAGGATTTCGTACTAGTTTAAAAAGCTTTTCCTATAACTAGTTCATATTCTTCACTTTGGTAGAGATTTTCAAACATACTACATTTTCAAACCTATTTTTGAAAACCCCTACCATCTAAGGGTGGTTGGATGGGAGATCATGCTCATGTATGCTTTATAGTGAAAATCATAGTAAACTTGAACATGAAATGGGTGGTAGGAATATGAGATATACACTTGATCTTATTATTTCAATTGGTATCATTGGATTCTTTCAATTGGTATCAATATTAACATTTTTGTATACTCATATATTGTTTTGTGTATGTATGCTTTCATTTCAAAGAATATCAATTTCAATTGGTATCTAATTTTCATACATACATATATATATATATATATATATATATATATATATATATATATATATATATATATATATATATATATATATATATATGTTTTATTTGTGCTTATTATATCCCTATATCTTTAAGCACAAATCTTGTTTATGATGATAAGCTTGAGCTTCAACTTTGTTTCAATTGATTTAGTTTTCAATTGGTATCTTAATTTGAGCCTTATCATAGTTTTTATTAGTATTTCATAAAGGGGGAGAAAATCTTGTATTTCATATTCCACTCCCTTACTTTATGATAGAGAATAATAATTTTAATTGGCAATAGTTTCAATTGTCATCAAAATCAAATTTGTTTAAATACTTAAAAAAAAATTTTCAAAGTGGTATTAAGATCTATGTTTAATTTCAATTGGTATCAACATTTATGTTTAGAAATTCAAAATTTGTTATGTTTAATTTCTATTGATATCAAGACTTTTTATTTACAATTGGTATGTAGTTTGTTTACTTATCATTTGATATCAAGATTTTTGTTTTTAATTGGTAAAGTTTCATTTGTAATTGGTATCTAGATGCACTTCATTGACACATTTTTAATTGATATCATATTTGATTTGACCCCTAATTAATATTGTTTTTGTTTTAGACAAAAAGGGGGAGCATATTTTGTTTTTGAAACATCCCTTTATTGATTCTTTGTTTTGAACACATAGAGGAGGAAAATACGTTTTTTTTGTTTTTAACCCCTTTATTGATGATTGGCAAAAAGGGGGAGAAGAATTTGAGTTTATATGCATGTTTGTATGCATGTTTTATGTTTTTATTAAGTTCATTTGGTATATCATTTGGTATCAAAGCATTATTTATAAAACATGTATATTTTTGGTATCAAGAGCTTATAAAACAAGTTTTGCATATATTAAGTTTAATTGGCTATCTAGAACATATTTATTTGTTTTTGATTTGAAAATTTCATTGGTATCTAGAGCCTCTTTATTGTTTATACATATCTATGCATGTTTCATGTTTAGTATTCATTGCATATATTTGTTGTTTATCCCTATGCATGAGTTAAGGGGGAGCTTCTTTGAAGCTTAACTTTAATCCATGCATATATAACTCCATGAGTTTTGTCATCATCAAAAAGGGGGAGATTGTTGGCCCAAAGGCCTTCCATTCTAGTTTTGATGATGATTAACTCATGTAGTTATGTGTACTAATAATCTTGTGATTTTAGTTTCAGATCATTAATCAAGTTATTAGTTGGTGATTAGCTTCAACAAGATGATTTGGAAGCCTTCACATGTTGATTCAAGAGCCCGAGCGTCAAAGATCACATATAGCACTTGCTCGGTGGATCAAAGAGTTTTGGATCGAGTCGGCTTGGAGATTGCGCTCTACAAGAAGACTCGGTACCTTAGTTTAGTTTTGTGTTTAGATCCAAATTGTAAAGATTAGAATAGTATGATATGCTCAAGTTCACAACACACACGTTTCATGTTTTGGTTTTCGGTTTTTGGTTTAACCGATCTTGGTTTGCATGAATAGATAATATATCAAAACAAGTTTACATGGTTTAATGTATATTAGATTTGTTCTATATACATGCATGCTTCAACTACTTAGACAAACTACTTTGATATACCTATTCATATGTTTTAGGTTTTGTATTTTAACAAAACTTATTTTTTGAATTAAAGTAAAAAACTATGATATATATATGTTTCATGTATATTGGATTATATCCATATACATCATGCCTAAATGTTGTTTAATATCATGTTTTTGTATTTGGATAAGTTTTGGATAAAATGTATTTTCTATTCAAAATTCAAGTTTTAGAAAATACAGTTTTTGGTTTTTGGTTAAAATGATAAGACACAAAAATAGTTCATATTGATTGATATTTGAGCTAAACTTTTTACCACATGTTTATATATCAATGCAAAATGATAAAACTATTTTTGGTGATTTTTAGAAGTGTTAAATGATTTTTCAAAATATTTTTAAACTGTTTTCTGACCCAGTTTTCTGTTCCAGGCTTCAACCAGTCGACTAGTCTTCTGATCAAGTCGACTTGGGATGAAGTCGGTCGACCGGGTCGGTCGACCGACGTGCACAGATCTGTGCACGTTTGGCAGACAGGGACGATCGACCGTCACGGTCGACCGGGTCTGAGAGCAGAGCTCTCTGTTTGTTTGGGTCGACCGGGGCGGTCGACCGGCAGCTGCCAACGGGCAAAATTTGACCGTTGGACGGTCGACCGACCGGTCGACCGGCAGTGTATTTCTGGCATTTTTAGCTGGCAACGGCTATATTTTTCTGGGGGCTATAAATACCCCATTCATAGCCTGTTTTCAACAAGATTTTTTTGTGCGAATTTTTCCCTACTCTCTGGTTTTTTCACAGCAATCAAAAGAAGTTTTTGGACTTGAATTGAACAATCTATTTGGTGTTTTTGTTAGGGTTTGAAAAATCAAAGAAAGGGTTTTTGGGAAAAGATTTTTGATTGAACTTCTCTATCTTAGTTTCAGTTTTTCCCAAGGATTTTTCTTTGTGATTTTGATTTCCATTCCATTGGTTTTCTCCACACTTGAGCTAAAATCTACTATCTCATTCTATAGGATCTTTGTGTGAGAGAAAGAATTGTTTGTGGTTGTTTCTTAGACCACCAAGTTGTAAACCCAATCTTTTCTTGGCTTTGTGCCTTTGGGTTGTATCCCTCAAGTTGTGAGGTGATCCTTGTTTGCTTTATGCTAATCCCTCAAGTTGTGAGGTGATTGTTTTGTTGGATTGGAGCTTGCCTCAAGGTGGAGGTTGTGGTTGTAAAGAGAGGAGTTGGGTACTCCTTGTGAGAGTTCTTTGTGGACTTGCTAGTGGATTAGAAATCCTTCATGTGTCGAAGGCGGGGATGTAGAGCTGGGTGCTCGAACCTCGAAACATATCTTGTTGTTTGCGCTTGATCCATTGACTCTCTCTATCTCTCTCTTTACTTTGTGCCTTGCAACTATTCATACTGTGCATTCATAATTGCTTGGCTTAGTTGTGTGTGCATCACTTGTTGATTGCACTTGAGTGTATTGCATTAAGTTTTTAAATTCTGCATTGAGTTCATAGATTAGCTATATCACCTATTCACCCCCCTAGGTGATTTCATAACTTTACAACCCTATCAAGGTACATGAAAGGTGGCACCGTCACCTTCGGGGATGACTCCAAAGGCACTATCATCGGTATAGGTAACATTCAAATTGGTGCATCTCCTATTATAGAAAATGTTGTTCTTGTTGATGGTTTGAAACATAACTTGCTTAGTATTAGTCAACTTTGTGACCGTGGACTTAAAGTTATTTTTGATGATTCTTCTTGCAAGATTTTTGATGTTAAAACCAATAATTGTATTCTTACCGGTTTTCGTGACAATAATGTTTATATCATTGACATGCTTAATTTAGATTGTTCTACTAAATGCTTGAATGCTTTTGATGAAAATTCTTGGCTTTGGCATAGAAGATTAGGACATACATCTTTTGACCATCTTTCTAGGATTAATTCTAAGGAATTGGTGAAGGGTATTCCTTACTTGAAGTTTGAGAAAGACCGCATTTGTGGTGCGTGCCAACTTGGGAAACAAACCAAGTCTTCCTTCAAACCAATCAAGGATATCATGTCAACTAGGCCATTAGAATTAATTCATATGGATCTTTTTGGACCAACTAAAACTAAGAGCTTAAATGGTAGTAGATATGCATTTATTTTAGTTGATGATTTCTCCCGTTTCACTTGGATTTTCTTTTTGGAACACAAAGATCAAACTTTTTCTCATTTCAAAGTTTTTCGAAAAGGGCTGAAAAAGAAAAAGGTTTTTCGATTTTGAAAATAAGGAGTGATAGAGGTGGTGAGTTTGTTAACCAACTCTTCATGACTTATTGTGATGAAAAGGGAATCAAGCATGAAATGTCATGTCCTAGAACTCCACAACAAAATGGAGTTATAGAAAGGAAAAATAGAACACTTCAAGAGATGGCTAGGACCATGATAAGTGAATACGACCTCCCTCAATATTTATAGGCCGAGGCCGTAAACACCGCATGCTATATTTCAAATCGTATTTATTTGTGTAAGAATTCTTCAAAAATATCTTTTGAAATGTATCATTCTAGAAAACCAAATGTTGCATATTTTAAAGTTTTTGGATGCAAGTGTTTTGTTTTGAATACTAAAGATAACTTGGGTAAATTTGATGCTAAGGCTTATGAAGCAATCTTTGTTGGATATTCTACTACTAGCAAAGCTTATAGAGTATTCAATAGATCTTTACTTACCATTGAAGAATTCATGCATGTTAAATTTGAAGAATCTAATGTGGTTGTTGAGAATGTTGTAGAGATTGACCCATTAGGTAAAGACATGGAGAGACTATCCTTGAAGGACTCACCCGCTCAAGAAGAAAAGCAAGAACCAATTGGTGATGTTCAAGAGGATAAAGAGGAAAGCTCTCAACCGCTTCCTAAAGATTGGAGATACGCTACAAATGACCCCAAGGAACTCATCTTAGGTGATGTCTCTAAAGGGGTAATAACTCGCTCCAAGCTCTATGACTTATGTGGTAACTTTGCTTTCATTTCTCATTTTGAACCCAAAAGCATCCTCGAAGCCGAGGCGGACTCATATTGGTTGCTTGCCATGCAAGAGGAACTCAATCAATTTGAGCGCAACCAAGTTTGGCACCTTGTTCCTAGGCCCCACGATAGACCAATAATTGGTACTAAGTGGATCTTTAGAAACAAGATGGATGAGTCTGGAAATGTCATTAGGAATAAAGCTAGGTTAGTGGTCCAAGGTTACACTCAAGTTGAAGGAATTGACTTTGAGGAGACCTTTGCACCCGTAACACGGCTTGAAGCCATACAGATGACACTAGCTTTTGCATCTTTAAAAATTTTAAACTTTTTCAAATGGATGTGAAAAGTGCATTTTTGAATGACTTTATTAATGAAAAAGTTTATATTGAACAACCTCCCGGTTTTGTTGATCATGTTCATCCTAATTTTTTTTTTAAAACTTGATAAAGCTTTGTATGGATTGAAACAAGCTCCAAGAGCTTGGTATGAAAGGCTTTCTAGTTTTCTCATTTCAAATGATTTTGTTAAAGGCAAAGTAGACACAACTCTTTTTACTAAGCATGTTGATAATGACATTTTAATTGTGCAAATTTATGTTGATGATATAATTTTTGGTTCTACTATTGAGTTTTTTATGCAAGGAGTTTGAAAAGGTTATGCAATGTGAATTTGAAATGTCTTCCATGGGTGAATTGAATTTCTTTCTTAGACTCCAAATCAAGCAATTGCAAGATGGAAATTTCATATGTCAAGCCAAGTACGCAAAGGAACTCGTAAAGAAGTTTGGACTTGAAGACTCAAAAGCTTCCAACACTCCCATGGCAACTACAACCAAGCTTGATAAGGATGACCAAGGTAAAAATGTTGATATTAAATTGTATAGAAGCATGATAGGTAGTCTTTGGTATTTAACGACAAGTAGGCCGGACATCATGTTTAGTGTGTGTCTTTGTGCTAGATTTCAATCGTGTCCTAAAGAGTCCCATCTTATTGCGGTTAAACGCATCATTCGTTATATTAAGGGTGTTGGCCCAAAGGCCTTCCACTCTAGTTTTGATGATGATCAACTCATGTAGTTATGTTTACTAATATTCTTGTGTTTCTAAGTTTCAGATCATTAACAGGATATTAGTTTGATGATTAGCTTCAACGAAGTGTTTGGAAGCTTATCATGGTGATTCCGGTGCCAAAGCTTAAAGATCATACCTTTGCACTCGGTGGATCGCGTTTGGGAGCAAGTCTACTTGAAGATGGAAGATCGTCAAGAGACTTAGGTATCCTAGTTTAGATTATGAGTTTTAGATCCATTTGTAAAGCTTAGTTTAGTTGATATGCTCAAGTGCACAAACACACACGTTTTATGTTTTGGATATGTGTTTTCATGAATAGTTTGATCAAACAAGTTTTCATGATTTATATGTATAGTAGATGTTTTCTATTTATACATACATGCTTTAATTTGCTAAACAAACTTATTTTGACATTTCTATTCATGTTTGGAAAAATCAAAGTTTGATAAAATACTAGTGTTGGTTTTCGGTAAAAATGTTAAAATACAAAAATGATTTCATATGCTTGATATTTGAGTAGAAATGATTACAACATGTTTATATATCAATGCAACATGGTAAAAATATTTTTGGGGATTTTTACAAGTGTTAAAAGATTTTTTAAATATTTTTAAACCAGTTTTCTGCCTTATACTGTGCCTGTCAGGCCAGTCCGGTCGACCGTACGGTCGACCGACGTGCACAAGACTGTGCACGTCTGGCAGCACAGTGGGCCGGTCGACCGGGAGGTCGACCGTTGCAGAGAGTTCTGCTCTCTGTTTGTTTGGGTCGACCGGGCGGTCGACCGCTACAGAGAGTTCTGCTCTCTGTTTGTTTGGGTCGACCGGGCGGTCGACCGGTAGCTTCAACGGGTCAAAATATGACCGTTGGACGGTCGACCGGCCGGTCGACCGCTGCCTGTCAGAGCTGCCAGCTCAGCTCTAACGGCTAGTTTCTATTTTGGCCTATATAAACCCCATCTTTGTGGGTTTTTGGCCAAGGTTTTTACAAGAGAAAAAATCCTATTTCCCTAGTGTTTTAAAACAAGTTTTTAAAAGAGTTTAAGTGCCAAAAAGATTTTAATCTTTATTGTTTTAGGTTTTTGGAAAATCAAAGAAAACTAGGTTTGGGATTTTGATTTGATCTTGCATTTTCTATGTTTTACAAGAGATTTCCCAAGTAGTTTTTCTTTGTTGCTTATTTCCAAAAACACCTAGTTTCCACACTTGAGCTATCACCTATCCTAATCTATTTAGGTTCTTGTTTTTGTGGAAAAGAACAGAGAAAAGAAAAGAGAGATTGAGTTTGTGATTTTTGGAACCACTTGTTGTAAACACCCTTATTCTTGTTGTATCCCTCTTAGGTAGATTTGATCGGGTGATTGGTTTGCTCCCTCTAGTGAGAGGTGGAGTTTGGTTGTAAACCCTTTCGGTAGAGGTGTTGGTTGTTTGGCTAAGGGCCTACCCCTCTTGTGTGAGGTGGTGTTTGTATTGAGAGAGGAGTTCGGTACTCCTAGAGTTGTAACAAATCCTCTTTGGTAGAGGTTCCCTCGGTGGGAGATAGTGGATTGGAAATCCTACACGGTGGTGTAGGCGGGGATGTAGAGCAAGGTGCTCGAACCTCGAAACATATCGTTGTGTTTGCGTTTGCTCCACTTGTCTCTTTAACTCTCTCTCACTTTATACTTGTGCATAACATCATTCTTATTGCCATATCATTTACATTGCTTGTGTTGCCATTGCATAATTCATATTGCTATATCCTTGATTGCTTGGCTTGATTGTGTGTGCACATTGCTTGGATTGCTTGTGTGTGTGTGCCTAACTTATACTCATCCAATAAGAGCTTCACATAGCGCCTCAACCCATTTCAAGGGGAATCAAGAGGAGTTAGTCCAGAGCCTCGCAAGGGGAATTCGGCTACACTTGTTGTATTGTATTAGTTTGTGCAACATTTGCATTAGCTTCCGCATTTAGAGCATTAAGTTTTTCATTTAGTCTTAGATTAGCACTTACACCTATTCACCCCCCCTCTAGGTGTACTTTCAATTGGTATCAGAGCTAGTGCTCCTGATATCAGGCTTAACATCCTAGGAGTGATCCATTTGCTTGCTAATCTTATTTGCATTTGCTTGTTTGCACACATATAGTTTATACCATGGACTTCATGACCCCACCTAGCTTTGACCCTTCCAACATTGTTGTTTGGAAGTATAGGATGTCCATGTACCTAAAGACCCTAGGTTTGCATGTCTTCCTTGCCGCTACCAAGAAATGCTATCTTGGTAATGGTGATCATATAGGGGCCAATGCACAAGCCCTAGAGGCCATTAGAAGCACATTACCTAAAGATTATCTTTTGTGTGTTTCTAACCTTGATTCCGCCTTTGCAGTGTGGAACAAATTGACAACAACCACCACCTCCAAGCTTCAAGTGCCAATTCAACAAGAGGAGGAATCTAGTGGAGAATCCGATTCTCAATGCTTCATGGTCCAAGGGAATGACTCCCTTGAGGTACATTCGGAACCCCACCTAGATTGTGATGATAGTGCTAGTTCTTCATGTAATGAGAATATTGATCCCCATGTTTTGAATGAAGAACTATCTATTTTATGTGAAAAATTGATTGAAAAATATAAGATTTTGAAAAAGAAAAGTCTAGAAATCGAAAATGAAAATAATTGTTTACATTCTAGACTTGATAATGTTTTGCAAGAGAAGGTTGAGGTCTATAATGAAAGGGATTCATTGAGATCTCAATTGGAACTTGCACCTAAAGAAAATGAGTTTTTGAAAAATAAAAATGATTGTCATGTTCTTTTGAAGAAAAATGAAAACTTGTCTTCAAAAGTTGATTTTGTTCTAAAAGAGAATGTTGCTTTGAAAAACAAAATTATCTCTATTTCAAATGATTTAAATGTTTGTTTAAAGAAAAATGAAATTTTACAAAATAAAATTGATGCACATGTTTGTCATGCTAGTGTAGCTTCTTCATCTAGTCTACCTAATGCATGTACCTCTTCTTCTAAGATAAATGATGATATTTGTATGCTAAAGAAGAGAGTAGATTGTTTGGGCTCCACTATGAGCCAATGTGTCATGAACCATACACGCTTGGAATCCTTGGTTCGAAAGAAACAAGTTCCATCTTTTCATGCACACCCTCCACGGCATACACATGCTCCTCACGGACATCATCAACACATGTATGCTCATGTGTACACTTGTACACATTGTGGTCGTAAGGGCCACCTTGCTAAATTTTGCTATGATAGAATACATGTTTCTAATTTAGCAAATAAGTTTGTTTGGGTTAGAGAAGGGACTAACCCCATGGACCCAATAAGAGATGGGTACCAAAGACCACCCCTCCTATTTTTGATGTAGGTGTGGGCTCTCAAATGACGTGAGAGTGATGACACCTTGGAGTGGATGCGTTCCGTACTTAAAGGAAATCATATGGATGCATCACTTTCAAGGGAAGAGATGGTGGAGAGGACCACCAAGTTTTGGAGACAAGGAGAGTTGCCTTCTAGGTTTTGGTAACGACTCCTAACTCCGTATTATTTATTTACAAGCTTTCATATTCATTTGTTTTATAGCATGTTTCATTGTCTATGGATTAGTGTGTAAATGCCATGTTCATTAGATCCTTGACATACATGTATAGTATTTGAGACACGCATGCTTATATGAACCCATATTTAGTATTCTCACCATTTGTTTAGCTATAATGTACATCATGAATCTAATACATGTGAATTTATATAGTAACCATGTTTTTAGTTTTATCATGATGTTCCTTTATCTTGTTTTGATGTTTCTTGTGGTAATAACATGTTTAAATGTAGATTTTATCAAAACTTGCATTATACATGTACAAATGGTGAGCTACATTTGTTTCTTATATATTTGCACTTCATGCTCATTTGTATTCACTATATACACACGTATAAGCTAGTTTTGATGATTCGTTCATTTATACTTGTTATGCCTATGTTTTTTTTCTCATGCGTATTTTAAAATTCAAATAAAAGAATTTTGATGAATTTTGTATGTGTTTCATTTAACAATATTATATTCGTGTTTGCCTTGATGCTTCATGACATGATTACATGTTTAGATGTTAGTTTTCATTAAGACTAGTTTTATACTTGTACATATAATGGGCCACAATAAATCTTTATATATGTTTGGGCTTGAATGCGTATTTGTACCCATTAGATGTGCTAGTATAGTCTAGTTTTGATGATCCATACATTTTAGACTTGTATTCATATTTTTGGATTTATGTGAGTTTCTATTTCATGTATATGTCTATCTGGCCAAACTTTAAGATATACATGTATAATCTTTTGAGTCATTTGCCTTTCATGCAAATCTATATATATGGACTCAATTGTGTTTAGGGATATGTATGTATACTTAGTGTGTTGACAATTCATACATATACCTTGAAATGAACTTGGTGTTTAATGAAAATTTTAGCTTTTCATGTTTTTCATGTATTTATATTTAACTTCATGTATATGTCCATCTAGTTCAAACTAATCCTATACATATACATCCTTTTTGAGCCACGTGCTTTCATGCATATACTTTTGTGGACTCGTTGAGTTTTGGATATGTATGTATACTTTAGTTTATACTACACATACATATGCCTTGAAGATTAAGTAGTTTTTATGATCTTCTTGTTTTTGATAAGATTGATGTTTAAAGGAATTTAAAAGAGCCTATTGAAATATTTTTCATGATTGTGATCCTCACATTTTTATTTGTACACTCACATTTATTGCTCATATTTTATTTTTCATGAGTCATTGTTATGCTTTAATGAATTAGAGTGATGATTATCATGTGATTTTCACATTTTATGAAAAATAATCTTATTTTATTCCTTGCTTGAAGGATTTCGTACTAGTTTACAAAACTTTCCATTTTAACCGGTTCGTATTCTTCTTTGTGATATGAGTTATACCATGATTATTATTGTTATTTCAATTGGTATCATTGAACTCTTTCAATTGGCATCAACTTGATTTCTTTAGTATACTCATATTTGTAGACTGTGTATGTATGCTTTCAATTGGTATCATCTATTGGTGATTGGTACTTATTTCATTTCATACACATATACATGTTTATTTGTGCTTAAGATATAAGATATCACAAATCTTGTTTATGCTAGATCTTGAGCTTTAATTTCGTCTCAATTGATTTATTATTTTTCAATTGAACTTTTATAACATGCATAAGCTTGAGAACATAGAAATGTTCATGTGTTTTGTTTGTATTTCATAAAGGGGGAGAAAATTCGATTTTCATATTTCAATTGATATTTGTATTTCCACTCCCTTACTTTATGATAGAAAATAGTCATTTCATTTGATATCATATACTTAAAAAGAAAAATACTATCTTTTGATATCAAGATATCTTGTGTTTTAAATTGGTATCTAAAAACCTTGTTTAAAAGAAAATACAAAAGTTTTGAATTATATTTCTTATATGCAAGGAGAGCTTAACATCTCTCCCTCATATAGATTCATGTTGAGTGTATTGTGTATTGAAGAGCTTAACATCTCTTCCTTATGTGGTACACGTGTGTAGGGGGAGCTTCACATCTCCTCTTATTCATTACATAATGTGTGTTATGTGAATTAGGGCTTAACATCCCTCCTTCATGTAATGCATATGTGTAGGGAAGCTAACTTAGCGTCTTCCTCTTCATGAATGTATATAGCATATAAACATTTATTTTTAATTGGTATCTAGAGGCATATCATGTTGATTGATCATACCCCTTATTGATTTTTTTTTGTTGTTATAGACAAAAAGTGGGAGAACATTGTTTTTCAATTGCCTTGATTGACAAAAAGAGGGAGAAAGATTTACCCCTCATTGTATTTCTTATTTTGGTTGTTTACCCCTTTGTAGATGATTGACAAAAAGGGGGAGAATTATTTGAGTTAATATGCACATGTTTTCATAAGCATGTCTTAGTTTGATGTTTATTGGTATAAAAAGCATTATTTGTTTTGTAAAAAGAATCATTAGATTTGTTTTATGTTAATTGGTATCTAGAGCATGTTTTGTTTGTTGAACATTGCATTGGTATCTAGAGCTATGCATATCTATGCATTCATGTTTAAGAGCCATTCATTGCATATCTATCTTGTTTATTTGTGATGCATGAGTTAAGGGGGAGCTTCTTTGAAGCCTAACTTTAATCCATGCATATATAACTCCATGAGTTTTGTCATCATCAAAAAGGGGGAGATTGTTGGCCCAAAGGCCTTCCACTCTAGTTTTGATGATGATCAGTTATGTTTACTAATATTCTTGTGTTTCTAAGTTTCAGATCATTAACAGGATATTAGTTTGATGATTAGCTTCAACGAAGTGTTTGGAAGTTTATCATGGTGATTCCGGTGCCAAAGCTTAAAGATCATACCTTTGCACTCGGTGGATCGCGTTTGGGAGCAAGTCTACTTGAAGATGGAAGATCGTCAAGAGACTTAGGTATCCTAGTTTAGATTATGAGTTTTAGATCCATTTGTAAAGCTTAGTTTAGTTGATATGCTCAAGTGCACAAACACACACGTTTTATGTTTTGGATATGTGTTTTCATGAATAGTTTGATCAAAACAAGTTTTCATGATTTATATGTATAGTAGATGTTTTCTATTTATACATACATGCTTTAATTTGCTAAACAAACTTATTTTGACATTTCTATTCATGTTTGAAAAATCAAAGTTTGATAAAATACTAGTGTTGGTTTTCGGTAAAAATGTTAAAATACAAAAATGATTTCATATGCTTGATATTGAGTAGAATGATTACAACATGTTTATATATCAATGCAACATGGTAAAAATATTTTTGGGGATTTTTACAAGTGTTAAAAGATTTTTTAAATATTTTTAAACCAGTTTTCTGCCTTATACTGTGCCTGTCAGCCTGTCCGGTCGACCGTACGGTCGACCGACGTGCACATGACTGTGCACGTCTGGCAGCACAGTGGGCGGTCGACCGGGCGGTCGACCGTTGCAGAGAGTTCTGCTCTCTGTTTGTTTGGGTCGACCGGCGGTCGACCGCTGCAGAGAGTTCTGCTCTCTGTTTGTTTGGGTCGACCGGCGGTCGACCGGTAGCTTCAACGGGTCAAAATATGACCGTTGGACGGTCGACCGGCCGGTCGACCACTGCCTGTCAGAGCTGCCAGCTCAGCTCTAACGGCTAGTTTCTGTTTTGGCCTATATAAACCCCATCTCTTTGGGTTTTTGGCCAAGGTTTTTACAAGAGAAAGAATCCTGTTTCCCTAGTGTTTTAAAACAAGTTTTTAAAAGAGTTTAAGTGCCAAAAAGATTTTAATCTTTATTGTTTTGGGTTTTTGGAAAATCAAAGAAAACTAGGTTTTGGGATTTTGATTTGATCTTGCATTTTCTATCTTTTACAAGAGATTTCCCAAGTAGTTTTTCTTTGTTGCTTGTTTCCAAAAACACCTAGTTTCCACACTTGAGCTATCACCTATCCTAATCTATTTAGGATCTTGTTTTTGTGAAAAAGAAAAGAGAAAAGAAAAGAGAGATTGAGTTTGTGGTTTTTTGGAACCACTTGTTGTAAACACCCTTATTCTTGTTGTATCCCTCTTAGGTAGAGGTGATCGGGTGATTGGTTTGCTCCCTCTAGTGAGAGGTGGAGTTTGGTTGTAAACCCTCCTCGGTAGAGGTGTTGGTTGTTTGGCTAAGGGCCTACCCCTCTTGTGTGAGGTGGTGTTTGTATTGAGAGAGGAGTTCGGTACTCCTAGAGTTGTAACAAATCCTCTTTGGTAGAGGTTCCCTCGGTGGAGATAGTGGATTGGAAATCCTACACGGTGGTGTAGGCGGGGATGTAGAGCAAGGTGCTCGAACCTCGAAACATATCGTTTGTGTTTGCATTTGCTCCACTTGTCTCTTTAACTCTCTCTCACTTTATACTTGTGCATAGCATCATTCTTATTGCCATATCATTTACATTGCTTGTGTTGCCATTGCATAATTCATATTGCTATATCCTTGATTGCTTGGCTTGATTGTGTGTGCACATTGCTTGGATTGCTTGTGTGTGTGTGCCTAACTTATACTCATCCAACAAGAGCTTCACATAGCGCCTCAACCCATTTCAAGGGGAATCAAGAGGAGTTAGTCCAGAGCCTCGCAAGGGGAATTCGGCTACACTTGTTGTATTGTATTAGTTTGTGCAACATTTGCATTAGCTTCCGCATTTAGAGCATTAAGTTTTTCATTTAGTCTTAGATTAGCACTTACACCTATTCACCCCCCCCTCTAGGTGTACTTTCAAAGGGCACAATTGGAATGGGTCTATGGTATCCGAAAATTGGAGATTTCTCAATGACGAGTTATTCGGATGCCGACTATGCGGGTTGTAGAGTAGATAGAAAGAGTACTAGTGGGACATGTCAATTTCTTGGTAATTGTCTTGTTTCATCGTCCTCTAGGAAACAAAATTCCGTAGCTCTCTCAACTGCCGAGGCGGACTATGTTGCCGCGGGGGCTTGTTGTGCATAAATCCTTTGGATGAAACATACTCTCCTTGATTATGATTTGCATTATAACCACATAAAAAAAATTTTGTGATAATACTAGTACTATACATATGACTAAGAATGCAAATCAACATAGTAAGACCAAGCACATTGAGATTAGATATCAATTTCTTAGAGATCATTTTGAGAAAGGAGATATAGATATTGATTATGTTTCTACGGATTTGCAACTTGCTGATATTTTCACTAAACCACTTGATTTTGCTAGATTTTCTTTTATTTATGGTGAACTTAATGTTTGTGTTATTGAATAAAAATGTTTTCTAACCTTTTTTGATGTATGACAAAAAAGGGGGAGAATGAGTTTATGTATGAAAATATGAGTTCATATGGTTTTTATTCCATATGAGTTTATATATGTTTTTGGTTATGTTTCATATGGTTTTGGTTCCATATGAGTTTATATATGTTTTTGGTTTTCGATGTGTTTTGAGTTTAAGTGTTTTGTAAGTGTTTTATATCCCATTGTGTTTATGATTTTTCGTCTCATGGTTTTTGCTTGCAACTCATATGATTTTTCTTTGTTTAATATGGCATAATTTTAGGGGAGCTTTCTCCTCCCCTATACTTTTGTTTATAGCCTATTTGTTTTGTCATCATCAAAAAGGGGGAGATTGTTGGCCCAAAAGGTTACACTCTCCATTTGTTTAGAGTTTTGATGATAACAAAACAAATAAGAGCTATTTGGTACTAATTAGTTTGTTCAAGATAAGTTTCGGGTTAGTACCATATTTGGAGGCCATTGCTTAGCTATTGCAAGAACTTCTAGGTTCATGGAGCAAGGAAGGCTTTTTACACATCAGGGAAGGAACATAGAAGAGAAGGCTCTAGCAAGGCATTGCATGGCTCAAGACTTCAAGATTGCTCAAGATAATTCATTAGATTTGTTTCTAGTTTTATAGTTTTGTTAAAGAATAGTGAATAGGTTTGAAGCTCTATCACACACGTTTTTGGACACATCTTATTTCCAAAAATATTCCCTATAATATGTACAAATATTTTTGTATACAATCTTCAGCCTACAAACTCATTTTTATGTTTTATATATATCTCTATTCAAAAATATTTTGTTAAAAATCATATTCTCTTCAAAATTCTATTTTAGTTTTGACTTTTGACCTGAGCCGGTCAACCGACCCTGTGTCAGGTCAAGCCGGTCGTCCGACCCAGTCCACCGAGCCTCTGGCAGCAAGTGCGTATCCGTGTGCACTTCACGGTCGACCGAGCGGTTGACCGGACCATGCCTGACTGAAAACCTTTGCTCTCTGTTTTTTTCGGTCGACCGGGCGGTCGATCGAGAGCTGGCAACGGCTCTTATTTTTGAACTTCGGTCGACCGACCGGTCGACCGAGAGAGACGTTTGAACAGTAACGGCTATTTTTCTGAGCTATTTTATTTTTGTCTTTTTCCTTTTAAATTGTGTTTAAGTAATATTTGCTGATCCTAATACTTCCTAATTAAGCCTTAAGTGAGTTTTATTTTTAAACCCTAACCCTCTACTATAAATAGGGGTGTTTAGGGAGAGGTTCATAACTAGAAAAATTTGAAAAAGTTTTAAAAGTTTAAGGCATTCAAAGAGCTTTGTTTCTTGGTTTTTGTGCTGAATATTTCTCTCATTTTCTGAAGTGTTTTCCAAAACTCTCTGATTTCTTTTCTTTTCCACTTACACACAAGAGCTTCAATCCTCTCATTGTTCTATAAGGATTTTTGTAAGGGAAGAGAACTTTTCAAAAGAGAGTTTGTGGTCTTTTGATCACCAAGAGAGAACTTGTACTTGAGATTGTGGAGTTGGGTACTCCGGTGTATTTGTAACATCTTTGTGAAGTTATAGTGGTTAGAAATCCTTCTGGGGAAGGAGGGGACGTAGAGCTGGGTGCTCGAACCTCGAAAAAATTCTTGGTGTTTGCGTTTAGTTTACTTGCTCTTGGTTCTTGCTTTACTTTCATTGCTCCTATTACTTGCTCTTTATTTTCTTTGCAATATTCACTTGTTTTCATTCATCTTGTCAATCAAAGTCCCATACAACAAGATTTCATTGTGCACCTCCAACTCATATCCAGAGGAATCACGAGGAAGGAGTTCAGAGCCCTTCACGGGGAATCCGGCTTCTAGTCTTGTTTTGGGAGATTGTTGCATCATAATTTTTATTTGTGCATTGATTAGCATTATCACCTATTCACCCCCCTCTAGGCGATTTTCAACTTTATCTTCAGCTGGATTTTCAGTTTTATCTTTGAAAACAGCCTTTGATCTTTAGCTTCAACCGATTGATTTGTAGGATTTGTTCTAACTGGCATTCAACCGATCTGAACAGACTTGATCTATCCTGATTTACTTCAAATTAATTCTGATTTAAATAAGAATTTTATGGGCTTTTGGGCTCGTTTCTCTTCCCTCTCCTTTAGGAATGGGCTTGCAAATAAATTTAACAATAATTAAGAGAAAGCAGAGTTTATTCTAAATAAGTATGAGAATATGATAATGAATGTGAAATATTAGCGACCGATGAATATCTCTCTCACAACTCTCAATGGTGGAAACAGAATTTCTCTTGAATTTTTGACACACATTTGAAAGGCCAACCCTAAGGGGTTTATATAGGTATCTAGGATGATTCTTATCCAATACGAACTCAAATCAGCACCTCCTCAGAAAAATAGGAAACTCGTATCCAAATCAAAACAGGAGATAGATCCTCATTAGAAGCTGCCAAAACCTGAATTCTTCTCCAATGAATATGAGGCACTCTAAATACTAACAATCTCCACACTAACTCATGTTCATTGAATCCCTCTGTAGAAATTGGTCTCTGCTTCATTTGCCTTCCTTTCTCCCCCTTTTGTGACTTTATGGCTCCCTCCTAAGAGCTCGTTTGCCACTTTACATTTGAATAACCTTGATGAAGTTTAGAGATGCTCTGAACTTCTCCACCGGGATGGTCTTCGTCATCATATCTGCTAGATTTTTTTCATGCTGACCTTTACCAAATCGATCACCTTATCATCCATGACTCACTTACTTATCTTGTGATACCTCACATCAAATGTTCTTCATCCGCTTGTGATACCTATGATCCTTAACGACATGAATCTCATTCTGGCATCACAATGAACCCGAACTGAATCCTGTATGATACTAAATATCTTAACTAATCCACTCAATCACAAAGCTTTCTTTGAGGCCTCAACTGCAGCTATGTACTCTGTTTCTATCATTACAAGAGCAATTGAATCTTGCAACTCTGCCTTTTAACTAATGATGTACTCAGCTACTGTGAACACATAACCCATCGTAGATCTTCGCTGATCACGATCTCATGCATAATCTGCATTAACATAGCTTTGTAGTAAACTAGGCTTTCCTGTTTTCAATGTGTTTCAATCTTGACCAGATTGTTGAATCAACAGTTGAGTGGGCAATAAATGCAACCCAATCATTCTCTTGTAAGAAGAATAACCCTTGATAGACCATACCCCCTTCTTAAGAATAGAAAGTTCTTCCTAGTCATCTTAAGTATCAATACTTCGGTGAAAAGAAAGCTTTCCCTGTGATTATAGCTTCTTATCTGACTGAACAACAAGAAGAGGATCTTCTTGCTGTATTAAGGAAAAACAGAGAGGCCAATGGTTGGACCATGGCCGATATAAAGGGAATCAGCCTATCCATTGTACAACATAAGATTCACTGACAGAAGAGGCGAAACCAAAACACGATCCACAATGTCGACTGAACCCTATTATGTAAGAGGTTGTTCGTACTGAAATCTTAAAATTGCTAGACAATGGGATAATTTATCTTATATCCGATAGCCAGTGGGTTAGTCCAGTCCATGTTGTGCCCAAGAAAGCAGGTTGTACTATGGTAGAAAATAACAAGAAAGAATTAGTACAAACTCATCTTCCAACGAAGATACGAGTTTGTATTGATTAGCGCAAACTAAACGCTGCCATATGTAAAGACCATTTCCCTCTTCCTTTCATAGATCAGATGCTCGAGAGATTGGCAGGACACGAATATTATTGTTTCCTGGATGGATATTCAGGATACAATCAAATCCCAATTGCTCTCGAGGGCCAAGAAAAGACGACTTTACCTTTCCATTTGGACCGTTTGCATACCAACGAATGCCCTTTGGGTTATGCAACGCTTCTGTAATGTTCCAACATTGCATGCATAGTCTTTTCTCAGACATGGTAGAAAGATTTCTGAAAATTTTTACGGATGATTTTTTGATATATGGTGATTCCTTTTACCAGTGCCTGCATCATCTAAAGTTGGTCTTATAAAGATACTTGGAGAAGAACTTGACACTTAACTGGGAAAGGTGTCATTTCATGGTCAAACAAGGAATTGTCCTTAGGCACAAGATTTTAAATAGAGGGATTGAGGTTGACAAATCTAAAGTGGAGGTGATAGCAAAACTCCCTGAACCTAAGTGCTTAAAAGACGTCAGATCTTTCCTCGGGCATGTTGGCTTTTACAGAAGGTTTATTAAATAGTTTAGCAAAATTGTTAGACCTTTAACTAATCTTTTAGGAAACGATGTGCCTTTCCATTTTAATGAGGGGTGTCTACAAGCTTGGGGAGGTCTAAAATAAAAACTTGTCTCAGTACCAATAATCTAAGCACATGATTGGACTAGACCCTTCAAAATCATATGCGACGCCTCTGATTATGCTATAGTCGTTGTTCTAGGATAGCGCATTGATAACAGGCAACATATAATTTATTATGCTAGTAGGACACTACATGAGGCCCAGCTCAATTACACAACAATTGGAAAGAAATTTTTAGCAGTTGTGTTTGCGTTGGAGAAATTTCGCCAGTACCTACTAAGGTCTAAGATAATGATTTTCACCGACCATTCCGCCCTCAGGTATTTGATGCAAAAGAAGGATGCTAAAGCTAGGCTTATTCGTTAGATACTTCTTTTGCAAGAATTTGATCTCAAAATAAAGGATAAAAAGGTTGTCGAAAATGTGGTAGTTGATCACCTTTCAAGGATTCCTAATGCACCAGTAGAGATGATACCAATTAACAAAAATTTTCCTAACAAACACATCTTCGTGATGTGTAAAGAGCCCCGGTATGCTGACATTGCAAATTACCTTGCAACCGGGCAAACACCTTTGAGTTGGTCAAATCGATAAACCATATTTATTTAAATATTATCCTGACCAGATCATCAGAAGGTGTCTTCCTGAGGATGAACATCACAACGTCTTAGTATTTTGTCATGAGTTTGCATGTGGTGGACTCTTTGGTCCGCGAAAGACGGCCGAGAAAGTTCTTCAGAGTTATCTACTGGCCTACTCTCTTCGAGGACTCTTACATTTTTTACAAACTCTGTGCAAAATGTCAGGTGACGGGTCGAGTCACACGCAAGGACATGATGTGCCTTACACCAATCCTGAAAGTAGAAATTTTCGACTTGTGGGGCATTGGTTTCATTGGACCCTTTCCGATGTCCTACGATAACCAATTCATTTTGGTAGCCGTAAATTATGTTTCTAAGTGGGCTGAAGCTGTTTCAACTAGGATGAATGACAACCAAGTTGTCATCAAGGTTTTAAGAGAAAATATCATTTCACGCTTCGGAGCCCCTCGTGCGATAATAAGCAATAACGGGAGTCATTTCTGCAATCGGGCTTTTGAAGTCCAAATGCGAAAGTACTCCATTTCTCAAAAATTATCCACAGCTTACCATCCTCAGACGAATGGACTGTTGACCCAGAGACCCTTCACTCTAGTTTTGATAATGATTAACTCATGTAGTTATTGTTTACTAATAATCTTGTGATATTTAGTTTCAGATTTTTGATCAAGATATTAGTAGGTGACTAGCTTCAACAAAGGTGTTTAGGAGCTTTCACAAGGTGATTCAAGAGCTCGAGCGTTAAGTTCACATCTAGCACTCGGTTGGAGTCAAGCTCGTTGAATCGTGTTTAGATCGAGTCGACTTGGAGACGAAGTTCTACAAGAAGGCATCGATTTGTTTAGTCTAAGATTTTGTTTAGATCATTGTAAAGATTAGATAGTGTTGGTATGCTCAAGTTCACATTACACACACTTGTTTTAAAGTCTCATGTTTGTTTTCGGTTTAACTGGTATTGGATTTCTAGTTCATATATATGATTTTCATGAATAGATAGAATCAAAACAAATTTACACGATTCAATGTATATTTATTTGATCTATATACATCTATGCTTCATCTATTTAGAAAAACTTACTTTGATAGTCTATTTCATGAGTTGGAGTTTTGTATTTAAACAAACTTAATTTGGATTTCATGTCAAAAACATAGAAATAATATCTTTCATGTATATTAGATTCTATCCATATACAACATGCTTAAAAGTTGTTTGAATATCATATTTTTGTATTTACATGAGTTTTAGAGAAAATGATTTTCCATTTCAAAATCTATGTTTTGAAAATACGGATTTTGGTTTAAGGCAAATTTTCAAGAATACAAAAATGATTCAAATTGTTTAGAATATGTATTGAATTTTACTCATACATATTTGTATATCAAAGATCTTATAAGAACTGATTTTTGTGGAATTTAGGTGATTTTATGGATTTTTTAGAAGGTAAAAAGACAAGTTTTCAATCCCTATATTGTTTGGACCAGGCTGTCTGCCGGTCGACCGGACCGGTAGACTGAAGCAAAAGTCGGTCAACCGGTCCGATCGACTGACATGCATAGACGTGCACGCAGCGCAGGCCGAGAGGCCGGTTGACAGGGTCGGTCGACCGCCAGAGAGCTTCTGCTCTCTGAAAATGGCCCCGGTCGACCCCGATCGACCGGTAGAGAGCTTTGCTCTCTGTTTTCAATTTTCGATCGACCGGCCGGTCGACCGTCCGGTCGACCGGAAGGACAATTTTTCCCTTTACCTGCTGCCAATAGGCAGATTTCTTTGGGGCTATATATACCCCATTTCTTAAGCTGTTTTAGACAAGTTTTTAGAGAGAAAATTTTTCCACCTTTACAAGTGTTTAACAGTAAGTTTTCAAAAGAGTTTTTGGGTTTAAAAGATCATTCTTTATTTGTTTTTTAAAATGTTGGAATTTCAAAGAAAATAGAGTCTTTTGGGAATTGATTTTTGATCTAACTTTCAATATCTATTTGGAGACTTTCCCAAGTATTTTTTTTATTTCAAACACTTTATTTTCTCACACTTGAGCCTATCAATCTATCCTATCTATTAGGATCTTGTTTTAGTGAGAAAAAGAATTGGTTTGTGGTCTTTGAGATCACCAAGTGTTGTAAACCCTTATCTTTGCTTGGGTTTGTGCCTTTCCCTCTAAGTGTAGAGGAGGTTGTGCAATTGAGTTGCTAGTATCCTCTAGTATAGAGGTGATTGAGTTTATTGGTATCGCTCTAATGAGAGGTTGACATTGTGTTGTCTTTGTGCCTTGCCTATATTGAGAGGTTGTATTGGTGAGAGAGGAGTTGTGTACTCGTAAGTTATATTTGCCCAAATCCTCGATGGAGGTTCCTTGTGTGGGAAGTCCTGTGAGACGCTTATAGTGGAAATCCTTCTGTGTGAAGGCGGGGACGTAGAGCTGGGTGCTCGAACCTCGAAA